>JAYEVD010000227.1:0-163868 GCA_036346405.1 Phyllostachys edulis | reverse complement strand
GACTTGGAACAATCATGCAGGTTATAACCATCTCTACTGGCGAAGGTGAACCACGGTAGGGGGCAGGTATGGAATCCGCGGTGAAGCGGGCTCGACAATGCACCTCGGGGAGAATGGCGAAGGGTGATGGTTATCGGTGTTGATTGAGTCCGGAATCATGGATTCGAGAACTTAATGTGCTAGATCGGATGGGCTTGAATATTTGGAGGGGGAACCTCGGCGTGCTCTACACTTGTTGTGGTGCGATCCGTACCTTGGTCGGATGGACCTTCTACCCTTTGAGGAGTCCGGTTCCTCATCTGGGCGTAATGTTGTGAGAGGAGAGCTCCTCATCAACCTTGTTTGTGGCATAGTCTCCACAGGTCAGTGAAAGATCCATAGAAAGCGGCATTGCCGAAATCCGGACGAAATGATGCTCTCTTTCGTGCACCGTAAGCAAGCTTCCATGTTAAGTTCTGCGTGGGTTCTTAAATCAAACCAATTTTCCTCATTCCACTCTCCTACCATGAAAGCATCGAGTTAGTTAAAAATGAAGTCAATTTGTCGAATAGGAAAGGAGGAATCGATTTTCCCCACGGATGACGCCAACTGTCAATGGTTTAGTATCAATCTTATGAATGAATGCGGGAGCTCTCCTGAAGCGAAAACACATAGAAAGAGACCACGAAATTTTATATAGGTTCGAGGCCTCCTCACGAGAGAATAATAACCCTACTCCTGTGTTTGTTGTATTGATTATGTTTGAGAGAGAAGTCACCAAAGGCTAAGACTAATGACTCATATCTCTTTCATTACTTGATACGCCTCTCGTATGTCTCTTCGTTCTCTGTCCCATGAGCTTTACTCCTTATATAAGCGCATGAAAGGGGTGGCAATTGTCTCGTCAAGAGGCACCTTGTCGTTTGATGCAATGCACATGTTTAAGGGTAATTATTGTTCGAGACACATCCCCGAGCTCGCCTTTGTGATTATGTATGAAGATAGAGGTTTATCACGTGCGAGTTATCTTGGGAATAACGACACATATTAACTACTACGTGTATTAAACACAGCGCACAAATGTCCCTAGTCGATTGGGCACGCATGTCTGTAGGCTTTATCGACCATAGGGTGGTCGTAGATGACCTGGCCGTAGTAAGACTTACGATCTTGAGGTAATCGTAGTAGGACTTACGATAAATAGATGGTTGTAAAAGAACTTACAATCATATATGGTGATTGTAGTAAGACTTACAATCAATAGGTGGTTATAGAAAAACTTACGACCATATGGGGTGATCGTAAAATAGTTTACGACCACTGGGTTTGGATGATCTCTCTCATTGTTAATATTGAGGGGTATCTTCGAAGATTATATAAAATACATTATTATCTATAAACCTTACAGATAAATAACTTAATTAATTAAGAATTATTAGATCCTCGTCACCTACCATACACACGGATTAAAGAAGTACTAAATCTTTTAAAAAAATAGTAAATGCTATTGGACCATACATACCTCTATTAAAGAGCATGCTACAAATACCCAAACATTTTTTACGCATTAAAGTAGAGGTTGTCGATTGGAAATAAAAATGCTACATGTGCTAGTCCAATGACCTAGCTAGCTAACCACCTTCCCATAGGAAAAAGACCATCTTATTGCCGAGGTGGAGAGAAATCTGGCCAGTTCATGCATGCGCATATATACCATGCACCTGTAGTTACGCATCGAAATGCATCCTAACCTTTCGTACTAGAAACAACACATCCGGACTAGCTTCTCCAGTTGGCAAAGCGACACAGCCGGGCTGCGTTGCTCGGACAGCGATCTCCTTCCCACTCTGCCCTCCTCCTCATCTCCTTCCCTTCTCCCTCTCATCGCCTCCGTATCCTCTCCTCGGCAATCGTCCTCCGCTTTATCATGGTTGATCTCCGTCCCCGCCCCATTCCACGGACATGTCTGCCGCGATTAAATGCTGCTTTCGTGAAAACGACCAACCACGACGCATAGGCACCCGCGCGAGAGGCTCTCCAGCGTCGAGTTCCACCGCCGTCGTCAAGAACAGCCCGACCCTCGTGCCTCAGCACGCCTCTTGCGGGCACCGGTAGCAAGGAGGCCTCGGTCCTTAGTTGCCTCCAGGAACTCGGGAGGCGACCTGCGATGTCACCTCTCGCTAGGTCAGGCCTAATGATCCACAAGAACTTCGTGCTCCGCTATTGGCGGGGCCCATACAAACTCCACCAACTCTTGGTGGTCATGGCGGTTATGCTCCAAGTTCACGTACACTACGGGCGTGGGATTCCTACGTCGAGCCCGGTCGAGGAGGTGTTCTTCTTCCCAAAGTTAGAGCCCAGCGTGTCGGCCGGACCGTCGGCGACAAGCGCTTCTTTGAGGAGGTTGAGAGGGCGACGGTGTATCTTGGTGGGAGGATTGCGTGCATGGCGTCGATGGCGTCTGCTCGAGCTCATCGAAAGTGTTGAGGATGGCGGCCGTAGCGGCCAAGCGCTCCTGATCTCGCGCAGAGAGGAAGTTGAACAGGATGTCGCCACGGTCCGTCGAGCGAATGAAGCTTCGAGAAGTCCCGATCGCATGTGCTTGCTCATGCAGCGCATGATCCTGGCGTGTCCAAGAACCGTTAAATCAGCGCTCCTCATCTACTCGATCACATGCATGCAACCACTTGTTAGAAACCTAGAATGTTAATTTTAGTTCGATCGGCGTGCATATAAGCATATTGCGGTCTTATATATATGGCACCAAGAGCTAGCTGTGCGTGCGTGGGGAAAAGACCCTTGTCAATGAATTGGCGGTAGTGGCGGTAGCCCATGTAGCCGTGGCGCTGGCCGTCAGAAATAGTGCGCCGCACGTTGATCTCCTTCGCGCGTCACGCTGAAACTCATGATGTTGTCCGCCACGCGGCGCTGCGTGACCGGCAACATACCGGCCGACGGTTGAGGTCGGCAAGCAAGTTCTTGAAGTGGGGAAGCGGTGGTCATGGTGGAAGTAGCATAGGGACGCCGGGTCCTGCGTAGCGTTGGCGTCGGACGGCGGGAGGCCATCGGGGATGGTGGCAAAGCGGAAGCCCGGGAGGCCCGCGACGGTGTCTACGCCGCGGGAGCGGATGAGGCGGCGGTGGTTGTACTCGGTGTTGACGAAAGTGATGTGGAAGCCCTTGCAGTAGAGGATCTTGG
Source organism: Phyllostachys edulis (assembly GCA_036346405.1). Lineage (NCBI taxonomy): Eukaryota > Viridiplantae > Streptophyta > Magnoliopsida > Poales > Poaceae > Phyllostachys > Phyllostachys edulis. Next base: position 160,691 of record JAYEVD010000227.1, on the reverse strand, counting down.
CCAGCTTCAGCATCGGTGTGGCGTGCCCTGCGTGAGGAGCGGCACGCACACCGCGTCGGCTTCTCGTCGGCCGGAGTCTCGCCCATCGGTCGATCGTCTGTGTGCGTGAGACAGGAAGGTAGTAACGAGCTAGTTTATAGAGGTAGCTAGCCAGCCTGTGATAAGTTGCCCAGTCTTGCTAGAGCCGTCTCTTTGAGACACTCATCATGCATTCATGCCATAATCGACACTAAACAGCTCCTTACGCAGGACGCGAACTTCACAGTCAAGTGATCAAGTTGTCTCTTTGCGACACTTGTCATGTCATAATCGACACTAAACAGCTCCTTACGCAGGACGCAAACTTCACAGTACAAGTGATCAAGTTGTCTCCTTGCGACAGTTGTCATGTCATAATCGACACTAAACAGCTCCTTACGCAGGACGCAAACTTCACAGTCCAAGTGATCAAGTTGTCTCTTTGCGACACTTGTCATGTCATAATCGACACCACAAAGCTCCTTACGCAGGACGCAAACTTCACAGTCCAAGTGATCAAGTAGTACTTGGGTTCAGCTGTACCCTAAAAATTTTACATACAAACCCACTATACAGTATATATACCAGTATAATATACAAGTATCTGATAAATTTTTGATATCGACGATTAGTAGTCGTGATCATAACGCAATCTATATTTTGTGATATCATTGCTAGAAGCATGTAATTTGTTCTATTTGATTATTTACTATGTCATTTAAACTTTTATCTGGAATGTGTCATTTAAGTTTGCACATTCATGCACACGTAAAATCTGCTTTCAATAGAAATTTTGAAAGATCATGGTTTATTCCCATCCTCAAATCTTTCTAGCGTGTGCTAAGGAGACACGCTCGCACATGTACTGATGTACATGTGTGGTGATGTATATGTACATGTGTATCTTTCTTATAATCCCAAAAAAACAAAAGTTTGCACCCTATGCTCGAAGTCCTGGCTCCGCAACTTGGAAGGATGGCTATGCTTTTTGCTGGTTTTGTCGCCACGTTCTTCACTGTAACTAGCACGGTTAATAGGCTGAGAGTGAATATATCCATTCTTCCAGCTGGCTGAAAATTAACAGAGTTACAGACGTATTGAAACACTTCTGTCCTGTGATCTGACGCAGGCAATGACGGAATGGGTCCACAGTTAATGAGCTCCTCGGCTGTGGCCCATTTCCAGCGTAACAATCCCCAAACCCAGTGAGAACAATACGCATTGGGGCTGCGAGCCTCAACCATTTGGGTTGAAACCCCCGGCTGCATGGGCCTCATATCCCCCACAATCGGCCCGCCACCCACAGGCTGCAGCTCACCTCCCAAAATGGCAAAATCCTGCAGGAATCACCATAGAGAGAGAAGACGAAGAAGAAGATCCCAGCTTCATCCACGGCGATCGATCAACAGAGCGGATCCTGACGCATGATGACGAACCTGAAAACATGCGCCATATAAACGTCCGCACTCTTGCTGGAACGGCTGGTGTTTCCCCAGTTTTCCTGCTTAAAACCGGAGTAATTAATTTGCGAGGATTAATTTTGATCTATTGTGCCACAAGGGACTTGATTTTTTTCTTTTGCGAGGAAACAAGGAACTTGACTTGAGAGCACATGCTATCGCGATTTTTTTTGTTCCCGTAGGATTTGCCGCCTGATCAATTGATTAGCTCATGCCTTGACAAAGTAGCTTTTTTTGTAAACTCATGTGCCCTGCTATTTATTATATGCAAGCTATGCTACAAAGCCTTAAGTTATACATATTCGGTAACTGCAACGAAGAAAGATAGAAACAGTCTGCTTGATGAAACAGATTGTGACAAGACAGTTGGATGCTGTCAGAAATAGTATCATCCATTCTAATTGCTCCTTGCGCCAGGCTATGTGCAGCTCTGTTCAGTTATCTTTTGACATGCATTACTTCAGATTGGATACTCATCTTACTGTTAAAAATATGTACCAAAATTGGTTTGATACTCCAGTGGAGAGACATGTTTTGAAGATTGCTTGTTTTTACCTACTGCACAAGGATCTTATAACGACCAAAACTAGGGATCGCTAGAATCTTTCTGTTGTCAGGGATGTGCGATTAAATGAAGCCGTGGTTTCAAAAGCAAGCAAGCGTTACAACAAAAGACAGACTTTTATTACGTGATGAGGCTGGGGCTTGACCCGTTTAAAAGCGAGCGGCGTCGAGCCAAAGTAATATAATACACTTGCAAAAGAATTGCTAGAACCACGGGAAGCTTGGCGTAAGCGAGACCCTAGTACCGGTAGTCGTCGAAGTCTACGGTTCTTCTTGTTAAATGAGAGAACACGGATCTTCCCAAAACTCTTACATTGATTGATTTAAGCAAGAATGAGTACAACTACCGTACTCAACAAATCGCATAGGAAAAGCTATTTAACTATATCTTTGGAAATATCAAGGAAATGAATGCGGCTTTACCAAGCGGTATATGTGGAATGCAAAGTTGACTTTAAAAGCTTTACAATAATGCAGAACGATAAAAGCGATAATAAATATAGCCACGGGGGTTTAACAACCGACATTACCAATTAACATCATAAATTCTACTTATGCTTTGTATGTTGGAATCACCCATGAACACGGCTTCATTAGCAGGAAGCACGGTGTATTGAATAACATTGATTACACTCTGCGAGTTGCCCAACTTTACCCACACGATATCACAGACTCATATTGCCACGCAACATGTTTGCGCTGGCGAGTAAGGATAACAAAGCCTTTTCACTTTGCTTATCCTTTTTAGTCTCTACGGTAGATCTTAATCCATCTGACCCTCGGGAGACCACCGGCCAATAGTGGACTCTGCACCCGAATTGGCAGACTATCTGGTGCAAGGATCGTGAGTGTCCTTAGGGGTCCCTACGACTTGCCTTTGATGCTATAGATATTCAATTGGATGAAGCGATTGTACTAAGCTAGGGAGTAATGACCACGCATGTGGTTGGCGGTTCTTGTGTGCATTACTTAGCACAAGGTTCTTGTCCTTACTTGTCATCGGTGGCGATGGCCCAACCAGCGGTTGCCGCCTCTTGATCTCACAGATGACCCATTTTACAAGTATATTGGGTTGCCCAACTCAATGGACTGACCCTCAACTTACACCCAAAATCCTATTGGCCTAAAGCCAACATTCATATGATATTTAGAACAGAGGTTTTCATGACTTAGCAGAATATTTACTAATATTTTATGTGAACCAAGGTTGTCGAGGTAAATATGGCTTACAAGAATAGGTGGTTTAATATGTGGGGTTAAGGACTTATATCTAATCAACATGGCATTCCAAAGTATTATTTCTTTGTTGAAATACTTGGCTAAAATATTTTAATGAAGATAATAATATGAATATATGACATGTGGGTTCAATATGTTCAAGGTATGCAACTTGCCTCTGGTTCGGCGTCCTCGAATTGTCTGCGATGTCGGTGTCTGTCAAGTGAAGTCTGAAATGGCTCGTCGGCGTCGAAACCTAGCGCAAGACACAAAACCAATAAACCACTTTGGCTCGACAAGGATTGAGCCTAACAAGCGAATCCAAGTACAACAAAAATACGAAAAGAAAGAAAATTAAATGAAATGGATCTGGTTGAGCGGAGTTAGGATTAGACTTTACGGTTTGAGGCGGTAGGAAGGCTATACTAACTCAAGTTAGGGTTTCGACAATTAATAATCATTTTCTTGTTTATATCTATTATTTAGACACAAACAATAAATAATCATTAATCTAGGCTTAGGAATAGGAATTTTGGCTTAAAAGCAATTTCTGGAATTTTGGAATAAAAACCAAATTTTCTTGTGCAAGAGCAGTGTTGGTAGGTTTTAGGATGAGCGATCTTGGGCTTTTCTTGTGCGGCCTAAAAAGCAGTAAGCGGTAAAGCAGCCTGACGCCCACTACCAGCTCATGGCAGCCAAAATGGGAGGACTCATGGTGGCTTGGCTTAGCGCCCATGGCATGGCTAGCGATGGGCGAGGCAGCGGCGGCTCGGGAGGCGGGCCTTGAAGCGGCAAGCCAGCAACAAGCGGCCAATGCAGCGGCAACCAAGCGGAGACAGGGAGGGCAGCCGAGGCGCCGCCAGGTAGGTCTCAAAACCCTAGGGTTTCTTGGCGTGTGTGGGCTCGGGTTTTCTAGGGTTAGGGTTTTGGGGTCTTGAGGCGGCAGGCGCGTGGCATAGATCCGTGGTCTGCGTGGCCAAGGAGGAGTGAGGGAGGGCTCTGGGTTTGCCGGGTGGGGATTTGCAAGGGTGGGGTGTTTTGCTCTTCTGGTGGGGAAAGCAGGGCGGTGGGGCTTCTTCAGGTCGGGGAAGAAGGGGAGAATGTGGCAGCGGTGGTGTGAGCTTAGGAGGGTGGCCAGGCGGCTATTTATAGCCCATGATGATGAGGAGCGAGGAGGGCATGGGGGCGTGGTCGCCTCTGCCGGGGTGAGTGGTTGGCAGAGGTTTAGGCGGTGCTTGCAGGTCGGCGGCGAAGCGTCTGGGCGGTCTGAGGCCTTAATGGCGCAAGGGAGTGTGGCGACCCCTCATTGGAGCAATCCGGGAGGTGGCGCCCTTGCTTAGCCTGAGGTGGCGAGGTGCATTGAGCGAGGCGAGGTGGGCGTGTATGGCGGCTCGATCTGAAGCTGGCCAAAGCGGGTGGAGGCAGACCTTGCGCGACCATGACAGCGTGGCATGTGGCGAGGAGGCGCCTTGGCCGTGAAAGCGGAAGGAGAGGAGAAAGCGGGTTAGGGTTAGGGTTTGGGATTTGGGCGAGATTTGGCCAGAAATTTGATTTTGATTTGAATTTTGAAATTCGATTTTGAATTCAAACTGATTTTCAAACTTTGAAATTTTTGGTGTTTCAACCTACCCCTTAAAGGAATCTCGACCTCGAGATTCACGCAGAAGCCGAGAACGAGTTGGGAAAATCTCATTGCATTTTCAATTCCTTTTCCCATGTTGCTTCTTCCTCGATATGATTCTTCGAGAGAACCTTGCAAAACTTAACATTCTTGCCTCTCAAGCGCCTTTACGTAGTGTCAAGTACCATCGGGGTTCCTCTTCATAAGTCGAGATCATTCTGCAGTTCTATCTCTTCAAGTGGTACACATTACATTGGTGCCTCAAACACTTTACGGTGAGAAACATGGAACCGTCATGTATGCCGATTGGGTTGGATGTCGGATGTAACTTGTATGCCACTTCTCCAATTCTTTTCACAATTTTATAAGGACCAATATACCTTGGGGCCAATTTTCCTTTTACTTGAAATCTTGAGCTGTTTTGAATGGTGTAACCTTCAAATATACGAATCTCAATTTCAAAACTTAAATCCTTCTGCGTTTATCTGCATACTCCTTCCGACGGCTTTGAGCAATCTTCATCTTGTCTCTTATCGGTCTAACTTGATCTTCGAGTCTTGGGCTATCGAGGACCTAACAAGCGCCTTTCTCCGATGTCGAGTCAATTCAATGGTGTTCGCACTCTACGCCATCTGAGGGCTTCAAAAGGTGCCATCTTGATACTAGCTTGATAACTATTATTGTAAGAGAACTCTTCAAAAGGCAAACACTTATCCCAAGTTGCTCCATAAGCTAAAGCACATGCTCTCAACATATCCTCCAATACGATTGACTCTCTCTGTCATCCCCAGGTTTGTGGATGGTAAGTTGTCTTTGAAAGCTAAATCCGTTCCATGGCTTCTGTAGTTTCTTCCAAAACTTAGATGTAAGCTATGCTCCTCTATCGGATACTATTCTCTTTGGAATCCCATGTAAAGATATTATCTTGGTCATATACAATTACGCCAACTTATTCTTTCCATATGTTTCTTTGAATTGGTATGAAATATGCCACCTTAGTTAATCATCTACTATCACCCATATTGCATCAAATCCTTTTTGTGTCCTTGGTAATCTGTGGAAATCCATGCGATTTCTTCCCATTTCCAATCTGCACACGTAAGGGTTGTAACAACCTACGAGGTTTACGATGGTTTATCTTGATCTTCGACAAATGTCGCACTTGGCTATATATTGACTATCTCTCTTTTCATCTTTTTCCACAAAACCTCTTCTTCAAGTCTTGATACATTTTGTTCCCCTGGATGTATTGAGAATTGAGATGAGTAACTTCTTCTTGAGAATCAAGCTATTTGAGTTCTTCTTTGTTTGGTACACACAAGCGGTTTTTGAACTTTATCATTCCTTGATCATCTTTCTTGAATTCCTTTATTTTTCCACCTTGATTTTACGCCAAGAGTTCTTTGAATTTCTTGATCTTCTGTTGTGCTTGTTTGATTTGGTCGACCAACTCATTTGTATCTCCAAAGTGATATTAACCCTTGTTCAACAATTTCCAAGTTTAGGCTGCTTGCATTTCCAACACTAACTCTGGTGACATTCTGCAATGCATTAGGACTATGATGTGCCTTTACGCTAAGTGCATCTGCGACAACATTTGCTTTACAGGTGATCTTGAATATCCAAATCATAATCTTTTATTAATTCTAGCCATCTTCTCTTTGAGATTCAAATCTGGTGGGTAAAAATATATTCAGACTCTTATGGTTAGAAAACACTTCACAATGATTCCCCGATAGATAGTGCCTCCAAATTTTTAATGAGTGCACAAGCTGCGCTAACTCCAAATCATGTGTGGGGTAATTCTCTTCATGAGTTCTTAAGCGCCTTGAGGCGTAAGCCACAACTTTGCCATCTTGCATTAGCACACAACCTAATCCTTGCTTTGAAGCGTCACAATAAATCTGAAAGTCCTTCTCGGGGTTTGGTAGTATGAGCCTTTGGGGTAGTGGTTAATCGACCTTCAATTCTGAAAGTTTTCTTCGCACTTATCCGTCCATTTAAAAGGAATATCCTTTACGAGAAAATGAGTAAGTGGGCGGGCTATTCTCGAAATTTTCTATAAATCTGCGGTAATATCATGAGACCTAAAACTTCTTATCTCGATCCTTTGTCTTTGGTCGCTTCCACTCTTACCTTTTCTCGACTTTTTACGGGTCAACTTTTACTCCTTCTTCCGTGATGATGTGCCCCAAAATGACACTTCTTTCATCAAAATTAGCACTTGGAGAATTTTGCATACTACCGATGCTCTCTCAACTTGGTTGGGGCCAAATGAAGATGCTCCTTATGCTCTTCTTCACTTTTGAATAAATCAAAATATCATCCACAAATACTACCACAAACTGATCCAAGAATTCCATATAGACTTGGTTCATCAAATTCATGAAATATCTTGGGAGCATTGGTTAATCCAAAAGGTACTCTGTGAACTCATAAAGTCCATATCTTGTAGTAAATCGGTCTTCTCTCTATCTTGTTCTCTAATCTTGAAATGGTGATATCGATCTGAGATCAATTTTGAGAATACCTTAGCTCCTTTTAGTTGATCGAACAAATCATCTATTCTTGGCAAAGGATACTTGTTCTTAATAGTTCTTGCATTCAAAGCTCTATAATCCACACACAATCTCAAAGTTCCATCCTTTTTCTTAACAAATAAGGTAGTGCGGCCCAAGGTGAGACACTAGGTCTTATGAAACCTTTTCTTCAACTCATCCAAGCTGTTTCTTAAGCTCCTTTAACTCCTTTGGTTGCCATTACATCTTGTGCCTTGAATTCTGAGGCTTGGTCTCGGTACTAACTCTATAGTAAGCTCAATCATTCTATCTGGAGGTCTTAGGGTAGTTTCTCTGGGAACACATCTGGTATTCATCAATTCTTGGCATCTGTATAGTGACTTACGAGATGGTGCTATTGACCTTTCGTCTCTGTTTCCTTATCAAAGAGCGATCTGTCATAGTTGTCACTTCTTGCCCTTCGCATTCTTCAAGGTTCTTGTCTTCTTCTCACGATCAAGCGTGGCTTTATATTTGATAACCAATCCATTCCCAAGATGACATCTATGCCTCTCATCTGGATCACCAATAACTACGTTGCAAGCAGACCCTTGAACTTCTAGGTTGAGTTCTTGCACTTATCTTGAGATTTCAATATAGTCCGGTGTTTGCAACACATAGGGATTTAGCAAAACAATAAAAGGCAAACAACTCTCCACAGACAAAATCCAAGGAAATAACAAGAATGTGTAGCTCTGAATCAAAAAGCACTAAAAGTGATCTTGCATTGGTAGGAACATACCGGCGATGATATCGATGGCCTCATTGCATCTGAGTGGTGATATGATTGATCTTCCCTTGCGATGGTCTTTGGTGCGGTGTCCTCCTCACGAATTGACTGATTGCCTCGGTTGGTTTACGAGTAGTAGCATTCCTCCTCTATTGGCACGGAAGGTGGGAGGATTCGGTTACTCTGTGGTGGTTTCTTGCTTGAGCTTTGGTTGCATCGATGACATGTTCTTCAATGGGCCTTGTCCTTGAAGTGACCAGTTATCCACAATGAAAGCAATTGGAGGATTTACGAGGACAATCCTTCAAATAATGGTTTCCTCCACAGTTATAGCATTGAGCTATGGCTGACTCTGTTTCCACTAAAAGTGATCTTCTTCTTTGGGTTCATTGATGGTCTTGGTATTTGTATTCATAGAGGGTCTTGGTGAAATCTGGAAGATGGGTGGGCGTCATTCTCCCCTTGGTGCACTTGTGGTGGAGTTATTTGCTTCATTTTCCTCTTTGGGTTTCTTCCATATCGATTCAGCTTCTTACGAGATTATCAATTTATTCACCATGGAAGCTAGGTCGAGAAGTCAAGAGTGAAATGTGAAATTCGATGACTTTTGCGGACCTTGTGAAAACTTCTCCATCTTCTTAGCTTGATATCCACCTCATGTGGAGCATCTGCGCCAATTGGTTAAATTGGTGCAAGTATTCTATTTGTCTGACCTCCTTGCTTAAGAGCAAGAAATTCCCTGCACTTGGCTGCAACTATGCCCTCAGGGACATGGGCTTTATGAAATGCTTCCTTGAATTCTGCCCATGGTATATCTCTGCCTGGATGAAGAGTCTGATAATTCATCCACCATTCTGCTTGACCTTGTAGTTGATGAGAAGCAAACAAAGTCTTCTCTTTGTCACTACTTTGGATAGTGTCAACTTTCTCTCAATATCCCTTATCCGGTCATCGACTACTACGGCTCTGGTGACCTTTGTGAAAGTTGGTGGCCTTGTTTTACGAAAATCGCCCATCTGAGCACAGAGTCACTCCTCCATTGTTGCCTCGAGAGTATGTCCATTTGTAGGTCTTGCGGCAATTTGTTCGAGGAGTTGAGTATGTTGCTCCATTAATCGCTTTGATTACATTACTTTGGAATCTATTTCTCTCCATCATAGCCATGACCTCTGCCAAGCTTGGTGGTTGCCCGATTGATTGACCGGTTTCATTGTTGTTATTTCGGACATCTTTGTGAATTTACTTACAATGGTTTTGACCAAACACGATGAGATAAGTAAGACTGATTCTTAGATAAGCGGTGAAAGCAATAGGTAAGTGATTAAGGCGAGCGAAGGAAATGACTTTTGACAAGATGATATCTGAGATATGGATAGGAAAACAACTTATTTATTATATTTTACACAAAGTAGACAAATTAATTTACAAAAATTTGGATGTATACTACTTAGAGTACAATACACAACTTTTCTTACAATCAAAAGTCGTTCTACTACTAAGGTAGGTGGATCTACAATACTCTATCGTAATCTAACACCTTGCGGAGGACTCTACCACCTTGGACGGAGGGTTCTTTGGTGGTGTAGTGGATCGGCATCTCAGGTCTTCCTCCTCTTGAGAATCCTCCTTCTTTTCTTCTTTAGCGATTTTAGTCACTGCTTTGGTGGGTGTTGCCTCTTCCATCTTCTCCTTTCCTTGTTGGATCCTCGGGCGGCGACGGTAGAAGCGTGCTATGCCCGTTGGATGAGGCGGCGCTGGAGGTGACTCGGAGTAATAGCGGAGACAAAGGAGTGTAATCCGGTGATCTCGGTGTATATTCCTTTGTTGGATCTTGAGGCGTCGGGGCTCTCATCACGATTGATCTGTCCCGATGCGGTTCATTATAACGATCTAACTCCTTCGCATGTTCTTGATTCCGTGCTTGGCCAAGTGATACTACGGTGCACCTTCTGGTATTCCTTTAGGACCCTGGTATATAGAATCTCCTGGGCTAGCACGTGGGTGGCAACTTCACGGATCCGGGGGTCTTCATCATCACCTGGGCAAGGAATTTGGAAGCTGGATCCATCGCTTCCCCTCTGTGGAATCAGCTGATATTCAGAGTGTTCAAACTCTGAATCATAATCTTGACGCAGTGTAACCTTTGCCCTTGCGACATCTGTATCGCTTCTCTCTCTGTAGCGTTGACCCTGGCCGACATTCGATTATCGGGTTTGTAAGCTAACGGAACCAGGTTTATCCATGCCTTCGAGTGGTACCTTTTTCCATCACAGATCTGCTCCTCTGTGTGGAAGACAGGTAACTGCTCTGCTGTGGCGCCGATAAACTGCATCATCTCGAGTAGTCTTTTGCTCCATCCTCTAAACTCTGAGTGGTCGGAGTAGGATTTACGCATTTTCACGACAAGCGGAAAGTTTGAAAGGTTAGTTAAGAGGAGATAAATCTTTTAGAAGAACAACACAAGTTTTTCAAGTCTGAAGTAAGGTAAGGTAGCAAGAGAGGAAAAGAGACGACAATTTAATACTTATATTTTTGTTTTGAGAATTCTTTTGTAGTTTTTGAAATTATTAGTTTTAAAGGTCTTCAACCTATAACCAAGCTAAGGTCTCAACTTACGGGCAAGGTGGCTCGATACCACTTTTATAACGACCGAAACTAGGGATCGCTAGAATCTTCTGGCTGTCCGGGATGTACGATCGTGGCGAAAAGCCGGTTTCTAAAGCAAGCAAGCGTTACAACAAAAGGCAGACTTTTATTACAGCGAATGGGGCTTAACGGTTTAAAAGCGAGCGGCGTCGAGCCCGAAAGTAATATAATACACTTGCAAAAGATTGCTAGAACCACAGGAAGCTTGGCGTAGCGAGACCCTAGTACCGGTGGTCGTCGAAGTCTCCGGTTCTTCTTGTTAAGTAGAGAACACCGGATCTTCCCAAAACTCTTACATTGATTGATTTAAGCAAGAATGAGTACAACTACCGTACTCAACAAATCGCATAGGAAAAGCTATTTAACTATATCTTTGGAAATATCAAGGAAATGAATGCGGCTTTACCAAGCGGTATATGTGGAATGCAAAAGTTGACTTTAAAAGCTTTACAATAATGCAGACGGTAAAAGCGATAATAAATATAGCCACGGGGGTTTAACAACCGACATTACCAATTAACATCTGTAAATTCTACTTATGCTTTGTATGTTGGAATCACCCATGAACACGGCTTCATTAGGAAGCACGGTGTATTGAATAACATTGATTACACTCTGCGAGTTGCCCAACTTTACCCACACGATATCACAGACTCATATTGCCACGCATAACATGTTTGCGCTGGCGAGTAAGGATAACAAAGCCTTTTCACTTTGCTTATCCTTTTTAGTCTCTACGGTAGATCTTAATCCATCTGACCCTCGGAGACCACCTACCAATAGTGGACTCTGCACCGAGGTTGGCAGATATCTGGTTGCAAGGATCGTGAGTGTCCTTAGGGTCCACCTGACTTGCCTTTGATGCTATAGATATTCAATTGGATGAAGCGATGTACTAAGCTAGGGAGTAATGACCACGCATGTGGTTGAAGCGGTTCTTGTGTGCATTACTTAGCACAAGGTTCTTGTCCTTACTTGTCATCGGTGAGGCGATGGCCCAACCAGCGGTTGCCCGCCTCTTGATCTCACCGATGACCCATTTTACCAAGTATATTGGGTTGCCCAACTCAATGGACGACCCTCAACTTACACCCAAAATCCTATTGGCCTAAAGCCAACATTCATATGATATTTAGAACGAGAGGTTTTCATGACTTAGCGAATATTTACTAATATTTTATGTGAACCAAGGTTGTCAAGGTAAATATGGCTTACAAGAATAGGTGGTTTAATATGTGGGGTTAAGGACTTATATCTAATCAACATGGCATTCCAAAGTATTATTTCTTTGTTGAAATACTTGGCTAAAATATTTTAATGAAGATAATAATATGAATATATGACATGTGGGTTCAATATGTTCAAGGTATGCAACTTGCCTCCTGGTTCGGCGTCCTCGAATTGTCTGCGATGTCGGTGTCTGTCAAGTGAAGTCTGGTGGCTCGTCGGCGTCGAAACCTAGCGCAGACACAAAACCAATAAACCGCTTTGGCTCGACAAGGATTGAGCCTAACAAGCGAATCAAGTACAACAAAAATACGAAAAGAAAGAAAATTAAATGAAGCTGGATGCGGTGAGCGGAGTTAGGATTAGACTTTACGGTTTGAGGCGGTAGGAAGGCTATACTAACTCAAGTTAGGGTTTTCGACAATTAATAATCATTTTCTTGTTTATATCTATTATTTAGACACAAACAATAAATAATCATTAATCTAGGCTTAGGAATAGGAATTTTGGCTTAAAAGCAATTTCTGGAATTTTTGGAATAAAAACCAAATTTTACTGTGCAAGGAACAGTGTTGGGCCGGTTTTAGGATGAACAGTACTGGGCTTTTACTGTGCGGCCTAAAAGAAAACAGGCCGAGCAGGCCGAAACGGCCCACGGCCGGCCCACTCGCGCGGCCAAAAGGCCGGAGGGACTCGCAGGGGCGCTGGCTTGCAGCCAAAGCGCCCCCGCGGCGCTGCGCGTGGGCGGAGCGAGCAGGGCGGCTCGGGAGCAGCGGCGCGGGCGCGACGGCGCGGCCGCAACGGCGACAGCGGCGACGGCCAAGGCAGGACAGGGAGGACAGCGCGAGGCGCCGCCCAGGTAGGTCTCAAAACCCTAGGGTTTTGCGCGTGTGTGGGCTCGGGTTTTCTAGGGTTAGGGTTTTGGGGTGCGGGAGCGGCGGCGCCGCATAGATCCGGCAGTGCCGTGACCGGGGAGGGTGAGGAGGGCTCTGGGTTTGCACCGGGTGGGGGATTTGCAAGGGGTGGGGTGTTTTGCTCTTACGGGTGGGGAAACCGGGGCGGTGGGGCTTCTTGCCGGGGTCGGGGAAGAAGGGAGGGTGGCAGCGAGCTGGTGTGAGCTTGGGAGGCTGAGCAGGGCGGCTATTTATAGCCCCGCGAGGCAGTGGGAGCTGGGGAGGGCATGGGGGACGGCGTGGGTCGCCTCTGCCAGGGGGTGAGGTGGTTGGCCGCGAGGGTTTGGGCGGTGCCGGCGGGTCAGGCGGCGGCAGGGAGGGGCGTACAGGGCGGTGCAGGGCCTTAATGGCGCAAGGGGAGGTGGCGGCGACCCCTCACTGGAGCAATCCGGGAGGTGGCGCCGCCCTTGCTTGGGGCGCAGGGGTGGCAGGGTGCATTGAAGGCGAGGGCGAGGTGGAGGCGGCGCGCTGTAGCGGCTCAGTACAGGGCGGCAGCCAAGGCGGGTGGAGACGGACGCGGGCGCGACCGCGACCGCGTGGGTGAAGGCGGCGAGGGCTGGAGGCGCGGCCGTGAGGGGAAAGCAGGAAGGAGAGGAGAAGGCGGGTTAGGGTTAGGGTTTGGGATTTGGGCGAGATTTGACCGAAATTTGATTTTTGATTTGAATTTTGAAATTCGATTTTGAATTCAAACTGATTTTCAAACTTTGAAATTTTTCAGGTGTTTCAGATCTGACTATCCGATATAAAGCAAATTGGTTGCAACTTGTGAGTTCCTGCAAAAATGGATGCCAACATAAAACCAAGAGCTTCTGCTTGTAATAGAGAATGTACTCCAAAAGCTTTTGCCTTGATTGCGATCTTAATCGGGTCTGTTGCTTCAAGATTGAAAATGAGCACTCTCAAGCGGCCAAGCCGACATTGCCATCCTCTGTCCATGCCGCGTCAATGAAAAACCTGTGCTTTTGTTGAAAATTGACTTTGTTTGTTGAAGTTGTGTAATGTGATGTTGGTAAAGAGCTCACATCTTGACGGGACAATCTGTTCTGAAGAGTTTGAATATTCTCACTTTGTTGAGCTGTGTCATTCTGAGTGCTACTCTGGTTGTAAGAAGGGAAGTATATATATGAGTGAAGGCTTGAGCTTGATAGAGGATGCTTTGAACAGTGTTATCTTTTTCTTGAAATGTTTATCATTCCTAGCTTTCCCAATAAACCAAAGGATATTGAAAAATAAGACCTTTTAATTATCGTGAGTGAGATGTGAAAGGATGTGATGTAGCATTTGAGTAATGTTTAAGATGTGGAAAGTTTTCATGGAGAAAGGAGAGGCAAACCAAACAGCTTTAGCAAAAGTCCAGAGAAAGAAAACATGTTCGTCTGTTTCATTTTGTTTACATTTTGAGCAAAACCCATCTCAATCTTTGATTCTTACCTTTACTCTGGCAGCTGTTGGAATAGCTCTTACAATGATTCTCCTTATAAACACCTGCACTTTTGGAAGAATATTTTTGCATTTCCATGTGACAGTTAGCAGATCTCTTACCTGTTGTGGGAGGTTTGAGTGGACGATGGCAGAATTATTCACTTCTTTTTATGCACTTGGTGTCGTCCAAAAGCCTTTAGGATGACAAAGTAGCTTTTCTGATGACTATGACATAGAACAGGGAAAAATTTCTCGGCGAGATTTCACCGGTTACCGCCGGTAACCGGTGTTACCGGTGATAGCCGGTAGGAACTCAAACCGGTCAAAAAATTCCGGTTTTGATGAATTTTGTCCCCAAAAAATCGAATTTGCTTGAATTTTGTTCGAATTTGTTTTTTTAAATTTAAAATCCCAAAATTGCAAAAAATGCAACCGAGAAGTTTTTCACTGATATAGAATAGAACCGGTTCGGAGTGGTATCCGATATGGTTCCTTTTATATATTTAGTATATAGATTGAGTTGATCTCGAAGTCATTATTCTCTCTCTATATATATATACCTTGAGGCTTAAGCAATACATCCAAACAATTATTCCCATTATTTTATCTTCCTTTATGGTTGTGATTATGGTATCACAACGAGTTCACACCTAGGCTTGTTCATAGCCACCATCAAATCTCGGTTGCGCGCCGCCCTAGGAGAGATGATTCAATCTTCACAATCTAATCAACTGGGGCCGCCGCACGCTCCCCCAGCGTCTGGCGACGTGAAGTTTTTTTTTCCCCTCTTTGCACGTATGAATGCATGTAAACCCAGGCACATGCATGGGTGCTGGATCTGTCTGTCTTCTTGTTCTTCGCTGCGCCTGACTTGCATCTATTCATCAATGCATGCAAATGATCTGTTCTACTCTTGCCGTAGCCATGTTGCTCCTTATCCCCTACTCTGCGAGCATGACATCCGCTGCCGTGCCTTTCTTCGCCGTGACTATTCTCTTTGCCGTCGTCCCATGCTGTTCTCAACGGTAAACTGTCGGACTCGGATTCTGAGAATCCAAATCCTCTGTGAATCACTGTGTATATTCCCGGATCGATGCTAGCACTTCACGAAGACACATTCTTGAATCATTCATACAAGGCGTGAACTGAAACAAATATATTACAACACAGGTAACATAGACCTCATCGGGTCGAGTTTTACAAAAGGGCCGCACAAGGCCAAATATATTACATTACAAAAGAACGACCAAGTCTACAGCGGAAGCAAAAGGGAAGGTAGGGCTCATCTCACACGAAGCAGCGGCGGGTAACCCGTGTCTGACGGATATTAACCATGGGTTGGATAATATCGGTTATCTTGCGAATACCAACGAGTCTACTTAGACTGGGCGAGACCTAAACTACAGACTATGCTACTCTTCGTCATAGCCTTGTCCATCATCTTCTGGGCCGTCGTAGAAGGCGTAGTCTCCATCGTCTTCATTATCTGAAGGGTTGAGGGGAGAAGCGAGAATGAGCACTACTACCGTGCTCGCGAGCCAACACACAATGCAATTATATATATGCAAGGTTTAACAAGGATGGCTCGGGTTCTTTTATTTGCGAAAGCAACTTTTCAAATATCATAATTACAAAGTCCTATCACTTAGCATTTTTAACAAATTGCATTTTTATAAAGAGAGCATGTGCAATAATTATTTAGTAGAGATTCCATCCGTCGGAAACTCTACCAATGCATCCTTTTAATTGGGCGGCCTCCATTAATCACACCCATCGAGCTCGGCGGCTCGGGCAAAAATCAAAAGCAGGGCTAGGTGAGCCCTTTCAAATTTTTCCATACCACCCACAAAGTTGTTTGAAATAGAACTAACTCAAGTTATGATTCCCATGTCCGCCTTTGGCCGTAGGCACTATTTGTTTAAGCAGCTTTTAGACTCTGCAGAGGTTGCACACTTTACCCACAAGAGATAGTCTACCCGTTACCCCACATGATTAGTAGTCATGTGGTTGGGCGGCAAATCACGATAACCTTTCTAGCTATCTCGCCCTTTCATCAATCCACCCATACGGAGTTCGCCCATATGTTGTGCGGGATGTTCACCACAACGTCTAGCGCACTTGCCCCGCCACAACGTCTAGCGCACTTGTAACTTCACCTTTTGGTGTCCTTCCAAGCCGAGTATCTCCGCGATTTGTATCGTTCTTCATTCCCCTCGGTGAGATGACATCCGAGGTTTAATAACTTTACTAAGCCAAGTTGCACTTTGCGGACTTGTGGTTGTACTTGTTTAACACAGAGAGTCGTGACAAGATTAAGTCCTTAGGGTTATCTGGCGGTGCATTCCACAAGCCAACCAACCATGTGCTCACTGAGCACCCACCACCTCACCATCCGCCTGACAAAGCTAGCATTAGGGTTTTGAGGAGAAACCAATTTATTTTCACAATCCTTTAGCCAATGGACCACCAATGACTACCCAAAACATTTTATGCTTAAGGAAATGATGATTGGGATATTTTAATATCCCAAGACTTAAACAAGACTAGCATGTAAGCTAAGTACAACCTATAACTAGTATTACCATATAATTACTAGGGTGACAAGGATTATTGGACTCAATTTATCAAGGATGGCATATTAAATTATTTAAACATCAAGTGGGCATTTAACTACCTTAAGCTTTAACATACATTTGATTAAGAATTAAAGCATGCAATTTGCTAATTTTAAAGAACATAATTTGCATAAAATGTAGGGGCAATATGATCAAAGTATTGACTCGCCTTGGTTAAAGGCTAGGGGATCTTGGTCTTGATCAGCTTGCGGGTCGTCGGCGTCTTCAAAACCTAATCGCGCGAGAATACCGGAAAAAGACACAACGGCAAAGAGAGAAAATAAATAAATAAGGAACAATAAATAAACTCCAAATTAATCAAGTCCTATGCCATTAGCAAGATCTTGATTTAACAAATTTTTAGAAATTTATTCCATAATTTTTGGAGTTAAAATGGAGAAGATATGAATTTTAGAAGTTCTCTTTTGAGTTAAACCCCAAAAAGAAAACCAGAAAAAGAAAAGGAGAAATGGGTTGGTGGTGGGGCCCATGGTGCAGCCAAATGAGGGGAGGTCTTAAGCATGACATGTGGGCCCAAAAATCCCACTAAATCCCAAATCAATCCCTTGATTTCCTCCCAATTCCATTCTATTGCTTGCTTCTCTTTCTTTGCCTGAAAGAACAGAGGAGGCGCATGGGGTGGCAAGGCCAGCCGTGGCGGGCGGGAGGCCGTGGCGGTGGGGTCGCGGAGGCGGCGGGTCTCAGGTCCTGGGCCAGGCAGGGCAGGCAGGCAGCGGCCAGCGTGGCAAGCGGTCAATGGCGGCAAGCACGGCAGCCGCAAGGGGGCAGCGTCATGGGCGAGGGCCATCTTGCGCCGGCGTCAGCCTGGCACCTGAGGCAGGCTGGGGCGGCCGGGGCGGCGGAGGCGGCGGGCGGGCAGACGGCAGCACCAGGCGGAGGAGGAGGAGGCGCGGCGGGGGCTCACCTCGGCGACGGGGACGGCGAAGGGAGGTGGGGGTTGGGATCCCGGTGTCGCGGGGATGCCGGTGACGCGGTTGGCCAGGCGGTGCGCTCACCGGAACGGCGGCGAGGCGAGGAGGCGGCGGCCGAGGAGAGGCACGACTGGGCTTGGTCTGGACTTACAGGCTCGGGCGTGGGAGCTCACGCAGGGGAGGAGGAGCTTTATAGGAGCCATGGCGCGGGAGGAGGAGGGGGCCGGTCCGGAGCAGGCAAGGCGAGCAGCGTCGTGTCTGCGGCGACGTCTTGTGGCGTCGCGTCTTGCAGGGAGCAGCCTTGGCAGCAAGACAGAGCGGCAATGGGGCGGGGCGGAGTGGCGACAAGACAAAGCGAAGCTGCGGTGGCGGCGACCACCATCGAGCGTCTTGGCGCGCGTATGGGAAGAAGGAGGAGAAAGGAAGGGGGCTGGAGGTAAGTCCTAAATCGGTCGTTACAAATCCTACCCACCTTAAACGGAATCTCGACCTCGAGATTGAGCCGCTCCGCCGACGAGGCAGGTAGTCTGCTTTAGTTGATCTTGGCGTTCCCGGTGGCTTCCTTGGTGAGTGGTGACTCCATGGACCTTGCAAAGCGGAAGACTTGGCGTCTTGTTAAGCTTCTCGATGGCGTCGAGGATCTTGATCGGATGCTCTGGATAAGTCGATCTTCTTTGAAGGCGATGGCTTCAACCAAGCGTCTGCTCTTGGTACTCTGAGACACTTCTTGGTGGGAGGCGTGAAACACGTTGTGAACCTCGGCAGATGTTCGGTAGCTCTAGGCGATAGGCCACTTCCCCACGCTTGGCGTGTAATCGAATGGTCCTATATATCTTAGGGCGAGCTTGCCCTTTACTTCAAATCTTGAGTTCCACGAAGTGAGATACCTTGAGGTATCTGGCGTCTCCAACTTCAAAAGTCAATTTCCTTGACGGTTGTCGGCATAACTCTTTGTCTTGATTGAGCGGCTTGAAGGCGATCTCGATTAGTCGAACTTTCTCTTGACTTGCTTGAGGGTATCGGTCCAAATATATATCCTTCACTGATTCGACCAATGCAGAGGGTTACGCATTTTCTACCATAAAGTGCTTCAAATGGGGACATTTTTAGACTTGGTGATAAGCTGTTATTGTAGGCAAACTCGGCATCTGGCAGACATTTCTCCTCTCTTCAGAATTCCAAAGCACAAGCTCGAAGCATGTCTTCCAAAATCTGGTTTGTCCTTTACAGCCGACCATCGATCTGCGGATGATATCTTTGTCTTTGAAATCAAGGTGTGTCCCAAGGGCATCATGCAAACTAGCCCGAAATGGGAGGTGAATTGAGATCCTCGATCGAGACTATCCTCTTGGGTACTCCATGTAGACACGATCTGAGCCATGTATAGCTCGGCTAACTTGTCTCCCTTGTAGGTTGTCTTTCTTGGGATGAAATGGGCTACTTTGGTCGGTCTATCAACTATAACCCATCTTGAGTCACATCCGGACTTGGTTCGGGTAGACCGTAATGAAATCCATTCAATTTCTTCCCATTTCCTTTGGGAATTTGCGGGGTTGAAGCAATCCTGGCAGCCGATGTTCGGCTTTGATTCGTTGACATACATCACAACAAGCTACATACTCGGCGATGTCTCTTTTCATGCGTGGCCACGACAAAATCTTCATGTCTTGATACATCTTTGTCTTTGCTGGATGTAGGGTATATCTTTGAATGTGGGCCTCTTCGAATTAAATCCTTGAGTTCCTTTTGGTGGGGAACAAAGAGGCGTGTCTCATACCATAGAATTCCTTCTTTGGTCTTGATCATCTTGGGGGCTTTTCCTTTAGCCATGAGGCGCTTGAATCTTTGGACTCGGGGTGTTCTTTTGAGCGGCCTTGACTTGCTCTTCTAAAGTTGGATGTGCTTCCATGGCGTCGGGGTTACCTTGCTCTATCAAACAGAGGTTGAGGGCTTCGAATTCCTTATAGAGCTCAGGTTGGTGTTCTTGAATCATAACATTATTGCACTATGACTTGCGGCTTAATGCATCGGCGACTACATTAGCCTTTAGGGATGATAATGGACATCAAGTTGTAATCTTTATTAACTCTAACCATCTTCTTTGCGAAGGTTGAGATCGAGATTAGGTAAAGATGTACTTGAGACTCTTGTGGTCCGTGTAGATATTACAATGATTTCCAATCAAATAATGCCGCCAAATCTTGAGGCGTGCACTCTGCTTGCTAACTCCGGTCATGAGTTGGATAGTTGTCTTCATGGGGCGAAGTTATGCGGATGCATAAGCTACAACTTTTCCTCCTTGCATAAGCACGCATCCAAGACCTTGGCGTGATGCATCACAATGAACTTCAAAGTCTTCTTGAATGTCTGGCGGGGTTATCTTGGTGCGAAGTCAATTTCTTCTTCAATTCTGGAAACTTTTCTCACAAGCCTCAGTCCATTCATACTTCTTTTCCTTTTTAAGCAAATGGGTCATTGGTTTAGAGAGCTTTGAGAATCCTTCTATGAAGCGTCTGTAGTATCCGGCTAAACCGAGAAAACTACGAACTTCTGTTACTGATGTAGGCTGTTTCCAATCCATCACGGCTTCTACCTTGGCGGATCAATCGCTATTCCTCCCATGGATACAATATGTCCGAGGAAACTGATTTCTTGAAGCCAAAACTCACATTTACTGTACTTGGCATAGAGCTCATGCTCTTTAAGCTTTTCGAGGACCAATTGTAGGTGTTCCGCATGCTCTTTCTTAGTCTTGGAATAGATCAAGATGTCGTCTATGAACACGACTACAAACTTGTCCAGGTATTCCATAAATACCTTGTTCATCAGATTCATGAAGTAGGCTGGGGCATTGGTCAAGCCAAATGACATGACTGTGAACTCAAACAAGCCATCTTAGGGTGGTAAAGGCCGTCTTAGGAATATCCTCATTCCCGATCTTGAGCTGGTGGTATCTTGATCGTAGGTCTATCTTGGAGAAAACTGAAGCTCCTGTCAACTGATCGAACAGGTCATCAATGCGGGGCAAGGGATACTTGTTCTTTATGGTCACTTCGTTGAGGGCTCTGTAATCCACACACAATCTGGCGGAACCATCTTTCTTCTTCACAAAGAGAATGGCGAACCCGGGGAGAAGAACTAGGTCTAATGAATCCTTTTTCTTGCAAGTCTTCAAGTTGTGTCTTCAACTCTTCAAGTTAAATCGTGCCATTCATGCGGTCTCTTGGCAATTGGGGCCGTCCACGGCTTCAAGTTGATCACAAACTCGATATCTCTGTCGGGGGCATGCACAGCAATTCTTAGGGAAGACTTGGGGTAAGTTTGGACTCTGACGTCGTCTCTAGGGACATCTCTCCAAGATGGTGGATTATTCGAACCAAAGGAGAGGAACGATCCACACTAATCCTATTGTGGTTTCGTGGTCTTTGGCAAGTACTACTTTCTGTTGGCGCAATCTATTAGTCCATGATCTGTGACCAACCAATCCATCCCTAGGATGATATCCAATGTTTGAGATTCTAGCACAAGAAGGAGGCTAGGAATCCAGAGTCTTCAAAAGCAATCTCTACTCTGGGACTAACGAGGTAGCATATAGGGGTCCCCGTGAACTAAGTACCACGGGTTTCTTTAACTTATAGGTCGGCAACTTAAGCCTTTCAACAAACTTTCTTGAAACAAAAGAGTCGAAGCTCGAGAATCAAACAAAACTTGTCTGTGTCTTGAATTAACAGAGAACGTGCCCATTAGCACTCTGCGGCATCTTGTGCCTCCTCGGTGATGACATGATTCACACGGCCACGGCTCTGCGATGGGGTAGACCTTGAAGCTTGAGAAGTCTGGTGGCTCTTCTTGGGCCGAGGTTCGACCTTGAATTGCAGCTGGCTCGGGGTTGTTCTTTGGGGCGGGGTTGCTGCGATGAGGGCACTTGATTAGCAAAGTGTCCTTTTTCTCCGCAAACAAAAGCAGTGGAGATTAGGCTGCGGGTTGGTGTGGCGGGGTGTCGATGAGGGCGGAGAGTGCGGAATCCACTTCCTTGGGGCCTTGGAGATGAACTTTTCTGAGGTGTGGCGGCAGAAGATCTAAAGGAAGAACTGCCCTGAAAGGTTGACTTCTGGGAAAAGTTGCCTTGCGGCTTCTGGAAAGGCATCTTCCTCTTGCGGCTAGTTTCTGCTAACTTATTCTCATTTTCCAGCAGTAGGGCCTTGTTGATCAACTGATGGAAGTTGGCATAGTCATGGAGGATAAGCTTTCCACGCATGTCACTACGCATACCTTCCACAAAGCGGTCTATCTTTTCTTCCTCATCAGCTACGTCATTGGGGGCGTAGCGGGCAAGCTGGGTAAACTTAGTGACATACTCGTTGACCGTCATATGTCCTTGTTTAAGAGTTCTGAACTCGTTCTTCTTCAGTCTCATGGTACCGGCTGGCACAAAATTGGTTCTGAAGGCGGTTTTGAATTCCGTCCAAGGAATCGGCACGAGAGGTGTTTCAACAACTTCTTCTTCCACGGCTTCAGCGGCGGGGGCTGCTGGTTCTCCATTCGTGGATCCCACTACTTCTGGTTCTGTTGCTGCATCTTCTTCTTCATCTTCTGGTCCTTCATTACTTCTAGCAGCAAGGTAATTCTCCCACCATGCAGCGGCGGCACCTTTTAGCTGGTGGGTAGCAAAGTCCACCTTATCCGCGTCGGAGCAACGGGCAAGTCGAAGCTTCTTTTCAGTGTCCTTGAGCCAATCTTCGGCTTCAAGAGGTTCATTAGCTGCTTCAAATGTGAGAGGTCTTGTTCTTAGGAAGTCAGCGAGTTTGGAGTGGCGGCCAGCAGTCTGAATCTTGATTGTTGAGCAAAGCCTCGAGAATCTGAGTCTGTTGCAGCATTACTTGCGTCATGGTCGGGTGAGCTGGTGGTGGGGGAGGTAGCTCTTGTCCTTGTCCACGACCTCGGCCACGACCACGGCCTCGTCCAGTTGCAAAGGCTCCACGGGCTGGGGCGGCGGCTCTTCTTGGCGGCATCTGAGGAAAAGCGAGGTTTAGAACTAGAGAGAACCAGGGAGGGGTATATGAGGTTCACTAGCCCTCTAAGGCACACACAGAAGAACAAAAACCAAGCGAGAAGATCAAATAAGTACAATACAAGGCCTAGAATGGCTGCATTATATTATGGGGGTTAGGTGTTACACAACTTTTATACAAAGCTTATATGCTAAGCTAAGTCATGACACAGGATACATGCATCTCGTCTACAAAAGAAAAACAAAAGTGCTTGCAACCCAAAATACTGCCTAGCAAGCACTACCGGCTAACCTAGACCATCCTAACTACTCTAACGGGACTCGGGCGGGGCGGCTCGATGGCTCGGCGAGCCGAATGACTCGGGGCGGCGTGCGGAGAAGCAGTGGGCTGCGTCCACGCCTGAACACTAGAAGGTCGTCGAAGGCGGCGGATGAGGCGTCGCTGCTCTTCTTGTGATCATCTGGTGCGGGCTCCTCGAAGCGAAGAGGTTGGTTCTTGCGTCCCCTTCTTTGGAAGGAAGGCCGAGGAGGGATGGAGCCGAGCCGGGCTGAGCCGAGCCGAGCCGGCCTTCGCAAGGGCGGCGGTGAGGCGTGCCACCTCTGCGAGTGCGGCATCTCTCTCCGTAGTGACGGTGTCTCTCTCCCATCTGGCAGCAAAGAGGGCTTCATCACTCCTGTTCCAGTTGGCGCGGAGGGTGTCGGAGTGAGCTTCGCCGCCGGCGAGAAGCGTCCGGAGCTGGCGGACCTCGTCAGCGAAGGAGTGGATGGTGTAAACCATCGCCTGGGTCAGCTGCACCTGGTGGGTCAGGCGGGGCTCGTTGTCGATGGCGACAAAGGACTCCGGGAAGCGCTGTCCGTCGGGGAGGTACGGAAAGAAGGAGAATGGTGATCCGCGCAGGAGGTCCTCGTGTATCCAAAGACAGCGGTGATGGCGACACGGCTGCGTCTGGATGGCGTCGGGGATCTTTGCGACGAGGGCCTCGGCTTTGGAAGGTATGAGCTCTGAACTTCGCCATCCTAGGATAGAGGAAGACCTCCATCTCCCAGGACTCGTGAGCCATGACCCTCGTCCTTCGGCCTCTGTAGATCGGAGGGTGGATGAAACCAAGTTCCACCATTAGTTGGCGAAGGAGCTCGGCGAATCCGCCGTCATGCTCTCCATGTGAGCTATGGTCCCATGGGCCGGCAGCTGGAGAGGAAGCCATCTACAAATTTTGAAACAAGAGAAGGGGTTAGTAACATTTAATGAGAATAGAGATGAGTAAGGAACTAGGAATGATGAGTAGAAGCAATAAATACTCTATGTTTTGATAAAAAATTTCTTAGGTTTTGAAAATAAAATCCAAGTCCTTAAGGCAATCGACCAATCTAACTAAGGCTCTACAGTCGTATGCTCTGATACCAGCTCTGTCGGACTCGGATTCTGAGAATCCAAATCCTCTGTGAATCATCGTGCTATTCCTGGATCGAGAGCTAGCACTTCACAAGACATTCTTTGAATCATTCATACAAGGCGTGAACTGAAACAAATATATTACAACACAGGGTAACATAGACCTCATCGGGTCGAGTTTTACAAAAGGGCCGCACAAGGCCAAATATATTACATTACAAAAGAACGACCAAGTCTACAGCGGAAGCAAAAGGGAAGGTAGGGCTCATCTCACACAGGCAAGCGACTGGGGTAACCCGTGTACGACGGATATTAACCATGGGTTGGATAATATCAGTTGTACGCGAATACCAACGAGTCTACTTAGGTGGCGAGACCTAAACTACTGAACTATGCTACTCTTCGTCATAGCCTTGTCCATCATCTTCTGGGCCGTCGTAGAAGGCGTAGTCTCCATCGTCTTCATTATCTGAAGGGTTGAGGGGAGAAGCGAGAATGAGCACTACTACCGTGCTCGCGAGCCAACACACAATGCAATTATATATATGCAAGGTTTAACAAGGATGGCTCGGGTTCTTTTATTTGCGAAAGCAACTTTTCAAATATCATAATTACAAAGTCCTATCACTTAGCATTTTTAACAAATTGCATTTTTATAAAGAGAGCATGTGCAATAATTATTTAGTAGAGATTCCATCCGGCGGAAACTCTACCAATGCATCCTTTTAATTGGAGCGGCCTCCATTAATCACACCCACTGAGCTCGACGGCTCAGGCAAAAATCCAAAACAGGGCTAGGTGAGCCCTTTCAGCATTTTTCCATACCACCCACAAAGTTGTTTGAAATAGAACTAACTCAAGTTATGATTCCCATGTCCGCCTTTGACCGTAGGCACGGCTGTTTAAACAGTTTTAG
The DNA here is from genome assembly GCA_036346405.1 of Phyllostachys edulis. Lineage (NCBI taxonomy): Eukaryota > Viridiplantae > Streptophyta > Magnoliopsida > Poales > Poaceae > Phyllostachys > Phyllostachys edulis. Next base: position 135,407 of record JAYEVD010000227.1, on the reverse strand, counting down.
ACTCTGCAGAGGTTGCACACTTTACCCACAAGAGATAGTCTACCCGTTACCCCACATGATTCCGTAGTCATGTAGTTGGGCGGCAAATCCACAATAACCTTTCTAGCTATCTCGCCCTTTCCGTCAATCCACCCATACGGGTTCGCCCATATGTTGTGCGGGATGTTCACCACAACGTCTAACTTGTTGGCCCGCCACAACGTCTAGCGCACTGTAACTTCACCTTTTTGGTGTCCCTTCCAAGCCGGAGTATCTCCGCACTTGTACGTTCTTCATTCCCCTCCAGTGAGATGACATCCGAGGTTTAATAACTTTACTAAGCCAAGTTGCACTTTGCAGACTTGTGGTTGTACTTGTTTAACACAGGAGGTCGTGACAAGATTAAGTCCTTAGGGTTATCTGGGCGGTGCATTCCACAAGCCAACCAACCATGTGCTCCCTGAGCACCCACCACCTCACCATCCGCCCAGACAAAGCTAGCATTAGGGTTTTGAGGAGGGAAACCAATTTATTTTCACAATCCTTTAGCCAATGGACCACCAATGACTACCCAAAACATTTTATGCTTAAGGAAATGATGATTGGGATATTTTAATATCGATGCTTAAAGCAAGACTAGCATGTAAGCTTAAGTACAACCTATAACTAGTATTACCATATAATTACTAGGGTGACAAGGATTATTGGACTCAATTTATCAAGGATGGCATATTAAATTATTTAAACATCAAGTGGGCATTTAACTACCTTAAGCTTTAACATACATTTGATTAAGAATTAAAGCATGCAATTTGCTAATTTTAAAAGAACATAATTTGCATAAAATGTAGGGGCAATATGATCAAAGTATTGACTCGCCTTGGTTAAAGGCTAGGGGATCTTGGTCTTGATCAGCTTGCGGGTCGCCGGCGTCTTCAAAACCTAATCGCGCGAGAATACCGGAAAAAGACACAACGGCAAAGAGAGAAAATAAATAAATAAGGAACAATAAATAAACTCCAAATTAATCAAGTCCTATGCCATTAGCAAGATCTTGATTTAACAAATTTTTAGAAATTTATTCCATAATTTTTGGAGTTAAAATGGAGAAGATATGAATTTTAGAAGTTCTCTTTTGAGTTAAACCCCAAAAAGAAAACCAGAAAAAGAAAAGGAGAAATGGGTTGGTGGTGGGGCCCATGGTGCAGCCAAATGAGGGGAGGTCTTAAGCATGACATGTGGGCCCAAAAATCCCACTAAATCCCCAAATCAATCCCCACTTGATTTCCTCCCAATTCCCATTCTATTGCTTGCTTCTCTTTCTTTGCAGAGAAAAACAGAGGAGGCGCATGGGGTGGAGGCGGCAGGCGGGCGGGGAGGCCAGTGGGTGGCGGGTGGGTCGCCGGGGCGGCGGGTCTCAGAGCGGGCCTTGGCGGTGCGGGAGGGCAGCGCGCAAGGCGGGCGGTCAATGGCGGCGGCGCAGGCGCCGCCGGCGGTGGAAGCGGTCGTCGCGGCGAGGCGCATCTTGCCACCGGCGTCATGGAACACGGGAGGCCGGTGGGTGGCCGGGCGGCTCGGGCGAGGCGGAGCGGGCGGCGACGACGGCCACCAGGGAGGAAGAGGAGGCGCAGCGGGCTCACCTCGGCGACGGGACGGCGAAGGAGGTGGGGTTGGGATCCGGTGTCGCGGGATGCCGGTGACGCGATTGGCAGCGGTGGCGGTCGCTCACGGGCAGGCGAGGAGGCAGCCTTGGCCGAGGAGAGGGCACGACCGGGCTTGGTCTGACTTACCCGAGCTCGGGCGTGGGAGCTCACGCGGGAGGAGGAGCTTTATAGGAGCCATGGCGCGGAGGAGGAGGGATCCGGTCCGGAGCAGCCACCAGCAGGCACGTCGCGTCTTGAGCGTCGTCTGCGGGAGCGTGTGCCTGCAAGCATGTGAGCGGCAATGGGGCGGGGCGGAGTGGCGACAAGACAAAGGCGAAGCTGCGGTGGCGGCGACCATCAGCGACGTCTTGGCGCGTCTGGGAAGAAGGAGGGGAGAAAGGAAGGGGGGGCCTGGAGGTAAGTCCTAAATCAGTCGTTACATAAACACATATTGGCTCAAGTGTTCCTCTCATTCTCTCCTTAATTTGGTTGCATGAGTGCACCATCCGTCTACTTTGGCAACCGTCGTACAGCATTAGGCCTTTTTTTGTGCCGATCTGCGCACCGCCACCGCTATTGAGTCCTCCCACTACTGTTGCTCATGTGTCTCCCTCCAGACTAATGACCGACTTGTGCTGCCTCGACTACAACGATCTTCCTCGACTGCGACAAACCTTGACATCGATGTTATCTTCATCTACGGCGACCTCTCACAACTTCTTTGTCAACGGAACCACTCTTCATCATCGGTAACCCTACTTCAACGACTACCTTGACGGCAGACAACTTCACCAATGGCTCTTCGCATGGCACTCCTCATCGGCTTCTACTCTAGCCTGAGTGTCCGCGATTCTCCCGCTCCGACTGCGGGGATGTTAGAGTGCATGTCTTGTATGACAAGATTATTAGAGATCGAATAGAATCGGTTAGGATTTGTATCCGATATGGTTTCTTTTATATCTCTATTAGATTGACTTGATCTCCAAGTCATCATATACTCTATATATATGCCCCTAGCTCAAGCAATACACCCGACTATTCTATCTTCCTTCAATATGGATATAAGCCCTCTCTCAAACATGTAGATATCAATCTTCTTCTCTCTTTTCTGAGAGTGAGAAAGAGAGGATGTAGATATCAATCCTGTTAGATATTATATGTGCAAGTTTACTATGTTTACCTTTTATTTAACTCTGATTATCATGTTTAGTTGGTACCGATGATGCCACAAGTTCATTGAATAGTCCAATGGATGACATAAACGCAACTGCCGCTGCTTCATGTTGTTTTTTGCTGACGTTGTCTTCGGCGCTGTGCTCGCTCTTCAGAGCCCCTGTTTACATGTTCTTCACGGTTATCTAAACAAACAGCAGGTACCCATCATAAGGTTGGAATATATACACTCAATCTGGAGGGGGGAAAGGCACTCTAACCTGTCATGTGAAAAACCATATTCAGTCAAGCCGTCTGATTAAAAAGGTGGAGCATAGATGGAGTACCTGTACCATGGAAGAATACGACAGCATTTTTCCAAGTTTTTAGTTAGTCTCTAGCTGCTTGCTAGGTTGCATTTGAGCCATGGGTGCTCGGTTCATCATCCTTCTATCTGATACTAAAACAAGCATACCGTGACAAAATTTATCCATTTGCTATTGTTTTTCGACTTGCGAGTTGTCATGCCAATGGTAGCCCAACACATCAATCGCAGTGACCGTATCGGGGGCGTCCGCTGACGAATAATTTATAAGCTGACCGCTTCGCTATTGGACCGCCTAAAACTACAAATTGATCGGGGTGATGCGCGACAATTGGCGGCTTTCATTTGTAGTTGGTATCGTGGGAACCTATAGCTTAGGACATGATATTTCGAGCGATCAGTCTAAATTATCTAGCTATCCAGAACGGCCTAAGAGAATGACTGAAAAATGATCAAAGTACTACTCCTTTTTTTCGCAAATAGATATCATTTTAAAATACATGCAATTGATATTTAAAACTTTGACCATTAATTCCTAGAAAATATATAGATTTGTCATTGAAAGTATGTCAACATTATTATATTTTTTATAATTTTTGTAACATATAGTTAGAGAAAAATAATGATCAAAAGTGTATATTAGAGACCGTGTTGATGTACAAAACAACAAGTTGAAAAACTGAGGTAGTAATAGACTAAACGGGTAGACATCCCTGGAACCGAAACGCCGAATAGCACCCCTCCTCCATTGGATCACACGCGCGTACTAGTAGTAAATTCGCATGGGATCACACACAACGGTCCAGATCAAACCGTTGTCACTTTCATTCACCTGCTCCACGCATTCTCTCCAAGCGAAGCAGCTCGATCAATAGTACTCCTCGGGTTACAAAAGAATTTTGTGTTAGATATTCCCTAAAATGCAACTTTAATCACTAAATTCTATTATAATATATTTATAAAACCTAATAAGATTATATTTTTATAAAAGTTCTTTCCGAGACAAATCTATATATTTCGTTTTCATGTGTTCAGTCTAAAAATTGAAAAACATATCGATAGTCAAAATTTAAAAAATTTAACTATACGTACGGCAAAACAACGTTCTTTCGGACTGGAGAGAGTACTATATACGATTAGCACTTCAATTATTCTGTTATCTTTCCATCGTCGTTTGGTTGTTAATTTCCATGCGTCATCACCTGCCTCCTCCACTCTTGTTTCTAATATAATCCCCAATAAATCTGCTGTACTCTAGTTCGGTTTCCGGCACAGGATGTGGCAGAAAAAGTAAACACTACTTCTCTCACGGGGTGCGTCTGCCGCGACCAGATGCTGCCATCCAGGCCGAGGTGAGCGTGCCAAGATCTTCCATGGTTTTTCAACGTGGTGAGCATTCCGATCTGACGAGTAACTGAGTGAGTATTCGCCGTGCAGATCCGGGTCCTGGGGAGGTGGGCCGAGGAGTCCTCCGGCTTCCAAACCGAGGCCTCGGCACGAGCGCAGCAAGTCCACCGCCACCTACTCACCACTACCGATAGAGGTGACCTCCCCACCATCTTCCGAGGTGCGTATGCATGGTACTAAAGCTTCGGGAATTATACATGCTGTTAGAATATTCCTTTGATCTTACGCTGTTCACTGCTCGACCAGAGAAAAATCCTTCGGTTCTTTTCTCCGTGAGCCACTCGGTTCCTGTCCTAGATGCGTTTCGTTCAGAGCTTTGGCTGTGAGACGTACAGCTCTGGCACCGCTTGACTTTGGGATACGCTCTGTTCCTGATTCTTCTTTCCTCCGTGGGATCCGCTGCTTTGTATCCTTGACGTGACCCGGTTTCTGTGCTTCCCTGTGCTTCTACTTTCTTCACGTGAAGTTGTGCAGCAGCACAGCCCTCCTGGCCACCTTGACTTCACGCGAGCTAGTAGCAAACGTAGCACCTCGCATTACTTTTCTTTTCTGCTGGAAAGACAGAAACACCCACACAACGAAAAACCAAGACACGATCTTTGTTTCGGGAGCACGCTCCTCTCTTTTTTTCTATTTCTTCAACTCATGCTCTCAATGTTTACATCAAGTATAGGACCCTTTATATACTCACGCACACACGCAACATCTCAGTCGACTCGGACTCTATTCTTCTTCTACTCGGATATGGAATAGAAACCAAAAAGGAAACTAGTAAAAATATCAAGAAACAAGATTAACTCTAACAATCACCCCCTTAATCTTGTTTCTTCATCTTGATCATGCCAATCATCTTTTTCGTCTTCTGAACTTTCAAGTCTTCCTCTTTTACCTGCACTCCTGTGTGTCGTTCCTTCTTGGGCTGATACCGTCCTACCGCCTATGCTTGCTCCATCCTAAGCCATGCACAAACCAACGTTTACCGCACCTCGCATTTGGACTGAACTCGTCCTTCCTTGCACACCCGCCTGGACTGGAGAACCTGCTCCCACGACCACCTCGGTTTCGTTATTACCTGAGCCTCTCGCTCTTCTCTCTTGGACCAAGTCTGTACACTTCCCTGCATACATCTTAGCTGAGGCTACACCGCCTCTTCCTCCTGCGCCAACTTTGTGTACACCGCGCCCTTTATGCGTGTGGGACTCACCACCCCCTGCAGCTCCCTGTACGCCTTGCTGCGCACCATCTGGATCTCCTCCTGAGACTCCGCCTGCTGCGCCTCCTGCGCCAACTGCGTGCCACTCCTGGGTTCCGCCATGTCCTTGGCCGATATCTAAGTTCCACTCTGGCTCCTCCAGACTGTCCTTCACACAAACCGACTTACAAGTTTTCAGAGAAATTTTGTACAACCTGTTTGGGGATCTTTTTACCTTCATCAACAGATCTTTGTTCTTGTCGTAGACACGCAAGAACTCACCTGCGAGCTCCACCTCGCACCCCGCTTACGCTAACCGCCCGAGGCCGAGTATGTTATTGCACAAACTTGGTATAAAGTAAATATCAGGCAGCATCTTCTGATCACCGTTCTTGCATCGCAACAACATTGTACCTTTGCCTTTTATTTGTACCGTGGAGCCGTTGTCAAACTTGATTTCTCCCGAAATCTTCTCGTCGAGCTCATGGAACATGGAGCGATCTCCCGTCATATGATTGCTTGCTCCACTGTTCAAGTACCACTCATCAGTATGATCGTGATTTCCTCCCTCCGTGCGTAGTTTAGGAAGTACGTTCTCCTCGTTCAACATCACCATGACCGGCGCCTTGTTAACACATAAAAAGAGAAGCAGGGCAGGATCGTCGTCTTCATTTTCACAGCTTCAGATGAGATTTACCTCCCCGTTCTTCTTCTTGTTTTGGCAATTCGAAGCATAGTGCCTATACTTGTCACAGTTGAAGCACTTTATATGGCTGCGGCACTCCGATGTGTAGTGACCATACTTATCACTTTTGAAACATTTGATATGTGACTTATCATGGGATCTGTCACCATCGTCTTGCCCAACCTTTTCTTCACGGCCACCTCTGCCAAATCATCTGCCATCGTTTCTTGTATCTCCCTTTACCAGCAACGCCTGCTCGTTATGGGACTGATACCTTTGCTCGTAACGGGATTGATACCCCTTCAGTAGCTCCTCATGCGCCTTGAGGGAACCGGTGATCTCCTCGATCTTCTTTTCCTCTAAATCCGGGGAGTACATGAGCGTGGTGACGACAGGTACAAACTTTTCTGGTAGCACGCGCAGGTACTTCTTCACTGCCACAGATTCCTCCATCTTGTCGCCGAGAGAGACAATCTGATTATACAATGAAGACAGCTTGGCGGCGAACTCGTCCACCGACCGGGTTTCTCCCATCTGGAGATTCTCGAACTCGGTATGCAAATTCTGGAGCCGTACCTCCTTCACACGATCAATTCTCTCGTGCATCTTTTGAAGCGTCACCCACGCCTCACGTGCCGTCTCCTTGCCGATGAGCTGCCGCATCATGGAGTCTGGCACCGCCTGGTAGATGATGGCCAAAACCGTCTGGTCTACCTTGTCGTCCACCTCCTTGTCCTTTACCTTCGGATCGACTGCACCTCAGACTCCCTGGGCTCGCATATTCGCCTTCATCTTCATAGCCCACACCAGATAATTGTCGGTCGTCAGGACAGGATATAGGAGGGAGATCGGCCCATCCCGGGTCTTCGCCTTATCGTCCATGATCTTCAATCACCGCCAAGATCAGAACGCTCTGATACCACTTGTTAGAATTTTCCTTTGATCTTACACTGTTCACTGCTCGACCAGAGAAAAATCATTCGGTTCTTTTCTCCATGAGCCACTCGGTCCCTGTCCTTGATGCGTTTCATCCAGAGCTTTGGCTGTGAGACGCACAGCTCTGGCACCGCTTGACTTCGGGATGCGCTCTGTTCCTGATTCTTCTTTCCTCCGTGGGATCCGCTGCCTTGTATCCTTGACGTGACCCGATTTCTGTGCTTCCCTGTGCTTCTACTTTCTTCACGTGAAGTTGTGCAACAGCACAGCCCTCCTGGCCATCTTGACTCCACGCGAGCTAGTAGCAAACGTAGCACTTCGCCTTACTTTTCTTTTCTGCTGGAAAGACAGGAACACCCACACAACGAAAAACCAAGACACGATCTTTGTTTCGGGAGCACGCTCCTCTTTTTTTTTCTTTTCTATTTCTTTAACGCGCGCTCGCAATGTTTACATTAGGACCCTTTATATACTCACGCATACACGCAACATCTCAGCCAACTCGGACTCTATTCTTCTTCTACTCGGATATGGAATAGAAACCAAAACGGAAACTAGTAAAAATATCAAGAAACAAGATTAACTCTAACACATGCATGCAAGTTTGATGGTATAAACATGAACTCGCCATCTGCAGCGTGACGGCGGCGGCGGGGGCCTGATGGAATATGTGGTGGCGCAGCTGGAGGAGGAGCTCTGGGAGGCGAGGGAGGAGAAGGCGCGCGCAGTGAAAGAACTCATGGAGATGCAGAGCAACAGCAGCACGGCGAGTGACCCGTCGGAGAGGGTGCAGCTTCTCGAGCGGGAGGTGGCGGTGGCGAAGGAGACGGAGATGAAGATGCTGGAGTCGCTTATCCAGCAGACCAAGGAGCTGGAGCAGGCTAAGATCGCGCTCGAGGAGGCCAAGCTCGAGGCTGCCACGCTGCGGCAGGGCGCCACCGCCGAGCCCGCGCAGTGGAGCGTCATGGACCTCATGTTCGGCGGCGTCGACGAGGAGATCAACGGGTTGAGGGGCAAGCTCCGAGCCGCGGTGCTGGCCGAGGAGAGGAGCCGGAAGGCGGCCGACGACCTCACCGCCGCGCTGTCAGCCGTGACCATGGAGGCCAAACAGGTGAAGTCCTGGCTGTCCGACGCGCAGGCCGAGCTGGAGGACGCCAACGCCGAGATTGAGCGGCTCAAGGGGTTGCTGCACACCGCCGAGGCGGAGCTGTGGTCGATGACCGAGCAGCTCGACAGCATCACGTCAGAGTGGAAGGAGGCCGCGGCCGCGTGGCGCGCCAGGGAGAAGGTGCTTCTCGGACGCGTCCGGGCGGCCGAGGACGAGACGGACGCGACCCGGCAGGAGAACGTCGAGCTCGCCGAGCTGCACCGGGTGGTCAACGACGAGAACGGCAACCTGCGGCGCGCTCTGGAGCAAGCTGTCGAGGAGGCTAACGCGGCCAACGAGTCGATCGAGCTCGCAAGCATCGAGAACGCTAAGCTGCGAGACGCCTTCGTCGAGAGGGATGACGCCCTGGAGAGCCTGCGGCAGGAGAACGAGAGCCTCAAGGCAAGCGAGGCCGCGGCGCAGGCGCGCGTCAAGGAGCTGGGCGGTCAGCTTGCGGCGGCAAGGAAGGCCGCCGATGGCACCGGCGAGAAGGCAGCAGAGCTGCCACTGGAGAAGTGGAGATCAGGCGAAATGCAGGGCAAGCTCACCGCGGCGTTCTTGGACTCCAGCAGGGTGATGGCGAGCCGGAAGGACCGGATGTTCGCGTCGCTCAGCAACATCGCCGAGCTCAAGTCGGCGGCGGCCGCGGCGGCGATGGATGATTTCGACTACGAGTTCGATCACTTCGACGGGGGTCAGTACGGCGACCTGGAGCACGCCATGAAGCACAAGAAGAGGAGGTCGATTCTTAGAAAGTTTGGTGATTTCTTCAGGAGGAGAAGCCTGTACAAGCGGGACTTAGCGCCGGTGCTGCACTACTAGTAGAATCTAGATAGATGTTTGCGTGATGCTTGCAGTGTGCTTGGATGATATGAAATGAACACATAATAATTATGCAAAAGTAAGTCATTTGATCATAGCGTCATTTGATCATAGCCTTCAACTCTTTCTTGTGCTGAAAAATTCGATCGTCTATTGAACGGTTGTCTGCCCAAAGGATAGGATTAGAGAATGGAGAGTGATGTGACAAGAGTTGGAGGGAGATGCTATTATTTTATATGTTTTCGACGAGGGAAACGGTACTACACAGACGTTCGGGGGAGTTTTTTTTTTCTTGGACGCTCTGTCTCATGTGCTTGACCATAAATATCATCTCTTCGCTTCTCATCCACTCATCCAAACAGTAGCGATTTCCTCCTATACTTCTTGTTCAGCCGAATGGCTTCCAAGACATTCACTGACTTCTCTCTCCTTATCTCTTATCCCCAATTTCTTCTCTCTTGCGTTTTCCATTCTTTTTATCTACGCTTCCTTGCTCTACCAGCCAAAGCATGCTGCCCTGCTCCCATGGCGTCCTCCTCATTCTTCTCTCTCTCTCTCTAATTGTTTTCGCCATTTTTCTTGCTCTAACCGAATGCCTCTGGCCATCCATTTCTTCTTCCTCCCCATGCCTTATCTACTCTCCTCTATTTCCTCTTCTTCCCCCCCCCCCAAAATCCTCCACCTAGGTCTCGGCTCCGACAGCGCCTATGCCCCCGTGCACCTCGGCATCGCCGCCAGACTGCCGCGAGTTACCGGCCTCCATTTGCCGCTGCCCGCGCTCGGCCTCCCATGACCGCGTCGCCACCGGGCAGCTGCACCAGCTCGGCGAAGCCCGCACCGCACACCAGCTGTAATATTTAAGAGGTTATCCTCTATTTGTTTCTGGTTCTGATGTTGCGACCTATTGAAAAAAAATATTCCGATCGTCGAAAAAAATGTTGCATCCTGTTTTTTTGATATGTTGTGACCCGCTGAAAAAAATGTTGCAACCCATTGAAAAAATGTTGTGACCGTCGAAAAAAATATTGCATCCTATTTTTTGATATGTTGTGATCCGCTGAAAAAAATGTTGCGACCCGTTGAAAAAAATATTGCGACGGTCGAAAAAAATCGCATCCTATTTCTTTATATGTTGCATCAAATGAAAAAAAAATATATTACATCCTCCTTTTCTCGACGTTCTTCGTTTTTGTTGCGTGTGATGTTGCAAGATGAGCTTTTTAATTGCGTGTTTTCCCGATGTTGCTTTGATTGCGTGTGTTTCTCCCTGTGTACTTATCCCTCATTGGCAGTGCGCCTGCATGTGCTTGATGTGTTAAAAAAAAAAAGCTTGTCTTGTTGGACTATTTTTGTTGCGCGTTAAAAAATGATAGAGCTCGGGCGTACGCGTCCGAGCGCTAGTCGCACCCTTTCGACAATGTCAGTTTTGCATTGTATAATCATGCCAGTGAGTCAAATTGTGGTGATTATGTCAGTGCAGTTGTCGATTTCGTGAACTTTTTTCCTTTTTGTATAAGGATCGGTGGACTTAGGTACTATGCTACGTACTTGAATATTGTGGAACATTTCAATTCTACGTCTTCTGAATAGAGCCAGGATCAACGGCATTGGATGTGATGGGAGGCGATCGCGAAATCCTACAGCTTAGATCCCCACCACTTTCTCCGAGGATTGCGAGCTACTCAGCTCCAATCACCCTTTGGGACGTGCTTGCGCGTGCTCGATGGCTGGTGGATCAACGACGATGCAGTTTTGGGGCTCGCATCGTCGAATCGAAGGTCTCTGAGGATTTCCGAAATAAGGTAAGACCTGGTTTTGTGGGTAAACCAAGGCAAGATTGCAGTCGTTTTGATGCGAATTTTATCCATGGAGGGAGAAATTTGCATTCCAATCATTCTGGAGGAGGTTTTCAGCGAGATTCTCATGGTGAAATCAGTTTTGCTATTCCTCAAATTTGCAATCAACCTCAAATCGGAGGAGTTCGTGATGTTGTGGTGAGTGTGGATGATTTTGGCAGGAGTCCGACGGGGATTGATTCGTTTGCTTCCACGGATCAGACGATTCAGAAGCTTGTTCTGGACGAAGGTGGTCAAGGGCGCGAAGATTTGTATTCCGCCATTTCTGAGACTCCGAGCTCTGGTGGACCTGGCCGAGTTTAGATGGGCCTTACACACCAACATATTCGTATGGTACGTGCTTTCGAGCATCTGTTCAACCACTCTAGGTTTCCACGTAACTCTTCTCGGTGGCTTTGGCTGTGGATTCCAATTGGAAATCTGGGGCCGTTTGGTTTCATGGCCTAATGATCAAGCCAAAATTCAGTACAGCCAAAACTTAGAAAAACCAAAATTTATTAAAATAAACGTTGTTTGGATTGCGGCTAAGCCAAATTTTGGGGTTACCAAAATTTTGGTGAGCAATTTCCTCCCCATCGGATTACCCGCGTATGATATTGGATTCCGTTGGTATTACCAATTTTTTGTTGGCATTACTACATATTGGTAACAAACCAAACGATACTCAATTTTCATTGTGGTTGCAAAAATTTGATTTGGTTCACGTTGGTAACAAACCAAACATGTTAGAAATGTTTTGCTACCCGTAGAGGAGAGATGGCCAGATTCGGGGAGCAAGCCAGAGTTCTACGGAGGTGTGTGCCGCCATCGGCTGTTATTACCAAATCATTCGCTGAGGTTGTTCGTGAAAGAATGGCGGATAGGGGTAAACAGGTTCGAGAAGATCAGCAATGGGGGGCGTCGTGCAGAGGATATGTATGATCGATGGGGTAACAGAATTTGGGGAGGTAATGAAAATAATAGAAGGGAAGAAGAAGATCTCCAGGCTCAATTGCAGCGTCAGGCAGCGGTGCGCAGAGAAGCGGCTAGTGACAATAGACGCCGTGAATGTGGTTTTGGTGTTGGGAGTGGTCGCGGTGGGCAGGAGGGGAGAGATGGAAGAGAGTTTCAGCGAGATGGATACGTCAATGATCAGTTCAAAGGGGTTCGACAAGGTGGTGCTGTTAGGCAAGGTGATCGTCATGGAGGCTATGAAATGAAGAGAGGAATTTGTTGAAGTGTAAGTGAATTGTCTGTTTTTCTCATCAGTTTAAGCTCTTGGGTGAACTGGTTGGTGCATACAACTCAATATAGTATCAGAGCCAAGAGATCTTGAGTTCAAGACCCGACTGACGCAATTAAGAAAATAATTGCAGCTCATTTCTATTCCACGTCTTAGGCTTGAGGGAGCCTACACGTGAGGGGGAGTGTTGAAGTATAAGTGATGGATTTGGGCGTCAAAGGGGTGGTGGTAAACAAGCTGCGGAGGTTGTCACTTGCTTCAGATGCGGGCAAGAAGGTCATTTTCAAACGACTAGTAAGAACCCTCCCCTGTGTTATCTTTGCAACAATTCTGGACATTTTTCAGTTAATTGTCCTGAGGCTGAGCTTAGACGTAAGCGTTTGCATATGTGTGAGTATGGTATTCCTGGGATGGGGTTCTATAGCTTGAACACTGAGGAAACAGAGGAGGAGAATAAATCATCTGTGGCATCTGGCTTAATGACTATTAAGGAGCAGAAAGTTCTTAGAGAAATTAAACATTTTGATGACAAATGGGACTGGCAGTTTAAACAGCTCTCAGATTCAGAATTCTCGTTAGTTTTTCCGGATAAAGCAAGCAGAAGATGGTTCACCAAAACTAGGAGCTTTGATTTTACTTTTGAAGATATTAAAGCTTCTGTGACTGAGTCCGATCTTCCCCGAGGAGCAACATCTAGACTTAACCTGGGTTAAGATATATGGGGTGCCTCCAAAAGCTAACACTGAAAGAAGTGTCATATACTTGGCTGAAGTGGTAGGAGAAGAACCTATAGAAGTGGATGGTAAAAGTTAGATTAGAGAGGGCCCTGCTAGGGTGAAGGTGAATTGTAGAATGCCTTATCTTATCAATCAGAAGGTGGAAATATTCATCAACAAAATCGGTTACCAGTTGTTCTTTGAAAGTGAGGATCTGAAAGGAAAAAGGCTCTACACTAATTTAGGTGGAGGACTGAGTGATTCAAAAAAAACTGATGATGCAGATGAGGAGTCTTCTTCAGATTCTAGTCACGATGCTGCCTGGAATGATTTGGCTAGAACGGCTCTGAAAGAAGACATGCAGTTGCAGTCATCTCAGGGGGGTTATGATGGGGGACCTATAGTAGCAGTAAGAAGCATGCTGTTGATGATCTGGCCCACATTGGACAACAATGTTTGGAATTACAGGGTTATGCTGTTTATCCTACGCACAGCTTTCCAGAGGACATGCATACAGAGGAGGTTATGGCTCTGGAAGGTAACATTTTGATATAACCTTCGCAACAATCTGATTCAATGCCCAGAACAACTATAATAGCATCTTCGATTTTGTTCATGTGGTGTTTTTTTCCTGGTAGTAATATTAATTTGTTCTAAAAGAATCTACTCTCGAATGAAGCTGAGCCCGTGACAATGGACGCAAAAACATGCGAAGGATTGGGTTAGTCTTGGAAACGCGGGCCCGTGCGGGCGGAACGACGAGGTGAAGCTGCAGTATGCGTCCGCTCCGTGGCGGAGCGGCTATAGCACGAGGGGCTCAGGTTCGATGTGGATGGTGCATACGTGCGGTGACTGATACGCGTCCATCAAGTGGTGGATGATATATCACGACAGTTCAGATTAGCATAACAAAAGGATTTGATTGGCGGTTGACTAATGGGTAGTACAAGCATATAATGCTACTACCTTCTGAAAAAAAAAATCGCAGGAGTTCTACCGTTTTTTTTTCAAAGGCGGCGAAAAGAGAGCTTGATGCAAAGCCCTTGAAGAGGCACGGACACGGTCGCAGTGCTGTAGCAAAAACGACAATAGCTACCGACCCCAATTTGGTCCCTAGGGAGTAGGGAGTTAGGCTACATTAACTCATTAAGTGAGTATAGCCCAGTGGCCATTGCCCAACAATGGCTCGTAGCTAGTGCACCATGTATCTTCTATGATTCAAACTAGGCACTCGCCGCGGATCCTCATAGCCAGCTGAATGTTTTGGGCATAATGGTGACATGCTTGGCATGGATGGCACCAGTGGCAGATTCAGAGCGAAAGTAACCGAGGTCCTTGAGGTAACATGGGTCACGTTCGACTAGACTGTGGCTTAGAGTGTCCCCTCATATTGGACTAGGGTTGTCTATATTACATATACATAGTTATATTCAAAGAAAAATAATTTTTGGACTCGATATCATATGCACCCTGGTGTACTATAGTAGATCCGCTCCTGGATGGCACACATGTTGGTGTCCTCAAAGAGGCCAACGAGGTAAGCCTCTGCTGCCTCCTATAGAGCAAGAACGGCATGGCTTTGTAAACGCAGATCAGCCTGCAAATCAACGTGACAAAAAGGAAAAGTAAGAGCAAGCATTATTGACATGTGTGCTTGTTACATGAGATTAATTAAATAAGCACTAAGATAGTGACAAATCTAGTAGACACTAAATGCCTTTTTCAAATGAGCAGCCTGCAGCATAATCATTACCGCAAGCTTAATGACTTGTTTGTTTTTTACGAAACACACAAGCATAGTATGCATATGATCAATAGGAACCGCACCTTGAAATTTCGGGCTGTCTCCCCAACAAGCCTCTGGAACGGCAGTTTCCTTATAAGCAGATCGGTGCTCTTCTGATGCTTGCGAATTTCGCTTCGAACAAAGGAGGATAGATTTGATGTCTATTAGTGCAAAACAAATTGAAGCCAACAGGGAGCAACATTGTTAATATTTGGATCCGTATGTGATCCGAACTTCTAATATGAAAGAATCTGAAATATGTCATATTAGCGGATTAGTGTCCTACTTGGACTCTAAGTCCTTTTACCCATTTATATACCTCTTGTAAGCCGCACGGGAAGAGGAACGTCTCATTGTAATCCTCTGCGTTTTTGTAATCGCTCCTCATACAGTGATCATTGCCGATTGGCGTCTGTGGTTTTTTCCCACAAGGGTTTTTCACGTAAAATTCGTGTCTCATTTGTCTCTATTTTTCTAACAAGTGGTATCAGAGCACAGAAGATTTTAGGGTTTGAGGAGAGATACGAAGAAGAAAAAAAATAACACATCCAATCTGCGTCGCCGTCACACGACGCGTCTTCGTCATCCGCTGCATCTTCGTCATCCGAAGCCGCCGCCACCACACGCAGCAGTCCTCGTCTCCCGTCGTGTAGCGTGTCGCTCCTCACCTGGATCCAATCGGAGCTCCCGACGTGCGTCGCTCTTCGCTTCGAACTGCGTCTCCAAGTCTTGCGCGTCGGCCTCGGTTTCACGCGGCGCAGCTTCACGGCTAAGCCTTTTTCGGCGCCAACTCCCATCGGTCCGGGCGTCTACCTGCCGAGCAAATCAACCGCGCGCAGCACACCAAACCAAGAAGCACAGGTCCCATCAATTCCTTGTTTATTAAATCACCAACGAATCTATCTATTGGTCATTTGTTGATTCTCGTGGAAACACCAAGCAAGTCCTGGTGTCTTGTTGATCCACCGAAGCCTTCCTGTTAGCACAAGTGCTTTGGTAGTTTTGGAGATTTATTGCTTCTTTCACCCGAGAAGTACCAGGAGTTAAAGATCTTTGATTCGTGTACATAGTTCGTATACCAAAGAGGTTATGATTTTTGTTAGGTTTACACATATCAATACCAGCAATTTTTAGGATTCATTCCTCATGGCGACTTTGAAGTATGATCTTCCACTCCTGGTTCGAGACATAAGGTTCTCACTATGGCAAGTTAAGATAAGGATTGTGTTGGCACAGATAGATTTGGATGATGCATTGGAAGGGTTTGAGAAACAACCTATCACATGGACTGCAGATGATAAGCGTAAAGACTGTAAGGCTTTATCTCAAATTCACCTTCATCTATCAAATAATATTTTGCAGAAGGTTTTAAATAGAAAGACAGCTGCTGCATTATGGCTGAAGCTGAAACAAATCTGCATGACAAAGGATCTCACCAGCAAAATGCATCTCAAGCAGAAGTTGTACTCTCACAAATTGCAAGAAGGAGGATCCGTGCTTGATCATCTTTCGTTGTTTAAGGAGTTCGTTTCCGACCTTGAGTCGATGGAGGTAAAATATGATGATGAGGATTTGGGTTTTATTCTTTTGTGTTCTCTGCCTAGTTCTTTTTCAAATTTCAGAGATACCATATTATATAGTAGAGATACTCTTACTCTTCATGAAGTTTATGAAGCTTTGCATGCTAAGGAGAAGATGAAACAGATTGTACCTTCTAAAAATTCAAGTCTAAAAGGAGAAGGCTTGTTTGTTCGTGACAGGCAAAAGGAGAAGAACTCAAACAATGGATCTTAAGGCAGAAGTTCGAATGGCTACAAGAAACGATCGAAATCCAGAGGCAAGTACAAGTCGTGCAAATATTACAAGAAAAGTGGGCACAACATCTCTGAATGCTGGAAGCTGCAGAATAAAGAAAAGAGAACTGACAATTATAAGCTAAAAGGTAAACCAGATGATGAAGGTAATGCCTCCCTTACTGCTGATGATAGTTCTGATGGAGGAGTTCTTGTTGCCTTTGCTGGATGTGCTAAGACCAATGATGAATGGATTCTTGATTCTGCCTGTACCTTTCATATGTGTCCTAATAGGGACTGGTTTGCCACCTATGAACCTGTTGAAGGTGGTACTGTGTTGATGGGTGATAACTCATCTTGTAATGTTGCAGGAATTGGTTCAATTCAAATCAAGATGTTTAATGGCATTATCAGAACTTTGACAGATGTGAGGTACATTCCAGATTTGAAAAGAAACCTTATCTCCTTGAGTACTCTTGATGGTAAAGGGTACAAGTATTCTGGTGAAGGTGGAGTTTTGAAGGTATCAAAAGGCTCTCTTGTTGTGATGAAAGCTAATATTAAATCTGCCAATCTATACCATCTGCGAGGTACTACAATATTAGGTAATGTTGCTGTAATTTCAATTTCATTATCTGATTCCGATGCTACTAATCTTTGGCATATGCGTCTTGGGCATATGAGTGAAATTGGTTTGGCAGAATTGAGCAAGAGAGGACTTCTTGATGGACATAGCATCGGCAAGCTAAAATTTTGTGAGCATTGTGTGTTTGGCAAACACAAGAGGGTGAGGTTCAATACTTCAGTTCATACTACAGAAGGTATTTTGGATTATGTGCATTCTGATTTATGGGGGCTATCTCGGAAAACATCGCTAGGAGGTGCTCGTTATATGTTAACCATTATTGATGATTACTCTAAAAAAGTGTGGCCTTATTTCTTGAAGCATAAATCAGAAGCATTTTCAGCATTTAAAGAGTGGAAGACTATGGTTGAAAGGCAAACTGAAAAGAAGGTAAAGAAACTTCGCACTGATAATGGGATGGAATTCTGTTCTGATGAATTTGAATCATATTGCAAGACTGAAGGCATTGTTAGGCACTACACCGTTCCTGGTACTCCTGTGAGGACCCGGAAATTCGGTTTGTAATGCTTAACCATCCACTTGGTCCTAGCATTGCAAACAAAATATCCCATGCCTCGAGATACATGTACTTCCCAAGAACTTGCAGTACACATACCCCTTTACAAAATTATGCATCAATTCCATTCAGCACATAGAACCGAAGCACAACTAAGCAAATCAAAAGACACACAATATAGAGTTATTACAAAAGGGGCCGACCGGCCAAATGACAGTTAAATACTAAATAAACAGCGGAAACAAAAGCTATAAGATGGCGATAAACAAGAGCTAATTAGTGTGCCTTTAACCCATAAGGCAACCAACCGGGCCGCCAACCTAGTCGTCAAACCCGCCGCACAGCTCACAAAAGTGGATCCCTTGGGGATCAGTTTCCTCCTTTGCAACATTTAGTTAAGCAAAGCAAATGAGTACAAAAATGTACTCGCAAGACTTACGTGTAGGGTAACAGTCTATACATAGCTACATGCAAGCTTATTTAAGTGGAGGAGGCTCTAGACTCATTTTCAGCATAAAGCAAGTTTTCATTTGCAATAATTTATTAGATTTAAAGCAGTTTCACAATCTATTTTTATTTGACAAAAACAGCAAAATAACAAGTAACAATAATGACAAGACATCCTGAAAGTGGCTAACCCAATAGCCACCACAAAAATAGCATGAATTCCCCATTCATACCACCCACAACAAGTTTTAATTAAAGGTTATAGTCTAGTTCTTGCACGACCTTACCAAGCATGTCCATAACCTAGAACGAGGCTATTCGAATAATTTGAACTCTGCAGGGGTGTACCAATGTACCCACATGTCAGACCGCCTTTTTGCCACATGATTAAGCACACTTCCGAAGGTATGCCGACACGGCTAAGTCCTACGAGATATTTCCAATATTGTGCACTAACTACAAGTCGCCCGTATGGATAGAAATCCATACGTTGAGACAGAGTCATTGTAAAGCCGAAAGTCAACTACCACCACAGGGTAAAGCTCCCAGACAACTACAATGCCCTTCGGTGTGGAGAACCTAAACGGATTCCACTCCCGCTCACCCACACATAACCACAAGTTTCTTTTTCAACACAATACACACACACAACCTTCTGCGACTCGGAGCTAACACATGCCAAAGTACTAAGTCAAGAGAGGTCACATATCCCCCTCGTGTGGTTAGCACGCAATAATCGCCTGGCTTAGTGACACAAGTAACTCGGTCCTTGTTGACCCTGACACCATTCCAGTCACACCATAAGATCACACCATCAACCATTGTGCCCAAGTCTCAAACATTTCATTTTCGGTTTAGGTTTTGACTTTACAAAGTAACAAAGCACAAAGTGCTGAGCATAATGATAATAATAATTTTGTGTGATCAAAGTTATCGACTAAGTCGATAACCGCCCAATTCTACCGGTAGCTAAGCATTTCTAAGCATGACACCGTAAAGACAATAAAAGAGCATAATTCAACCACCGGACTCTAATTCACCGGCGAGATTAATAACGTAAGTTTAGTGTAAGGGGATGAACAATTTAAGGGCAACTATGCAATAGGATTAGCTACCTCTAATCGGAAAAATTAACTTTGACACAAAAGCATGCATACATACAATTTGTAAACAAAGTATTAGACTTTAAAAGTAATGGGATTATTATGATCAAATTGCTTGTCTTGTTGGAGTTGCTCAGTTTGCTGCAGAGGAGCACTTTCGTTATCAACGGACTCGTCGGCACCTAACGAAAAGAACCGATAAGAACGAAAAACACCGAAACGACTCAAAATCCAAAGTCAACCAAAACCCATGAAATTTACACAGCAGGTAGAGCATGATTTTTAAGGAATTTATCAACAAGAATCAATCGAATTGGATACTTGATGCTAAAGTTATGGCCAAAACAATTTTGGTCAGCTGGAAAAAGGCTGAAAAATTCACTTCAGTTACTATTCATCCAAAATTAAACTTTTGGCACAAATTTCCAGAGAGGTGGTGCACCTAAAAATTTTATGGTAAATAGAGCACCTCATAAGATGAACAACACAATTTGATTCACCTCATTTGGAGCTAGGATGCATTTTCTATGATTTTTCAAAGACATGAAAAAGGACATAATACAAATGCAACCACATAAACTTAAAAGATAACAACATACCTAAAAACTATTCTAAAATTAATCACATTAACAGAGGAAACCAACAAACTTGGTTTCACTCAAAAAGGAGTTATAGAGAATTACTTATGCATTTTTCAAGTTAAATGAATTTTTAATGCAGCAAATAAAGCTAAACCAATTTTAAATCTATTAACAGATTTTTCTGGAGCCAAACTGTGGATATCATGGGGATATACTCATGATCTTAGGTGATGAGACAATTGGCAATAGCATTTGAGTTTTGTTGAATTTCGAGTTTTCAGCAAATATCAGGATTTTCGGTAGAACCGGCGTTTAAAGGCGATGCGACCGCGAACAATCGACCGCAAGTTGTGTGGCGGTAGTACCGATCGCGATTATACCGATTGGTAGATGGCGGTAGCTTATTTCCGAGAAGATGTTTTGGGAGTTCTGGTCTTCATTGAAATCGGACGCATCAGTAGTTATTGGAGCGGTACGACCGAAGATCGATAGTACCGCTGGTAACACGGCGGTTGTACCGATTATGTTGCGATTATCGGCCATTTTGGAGTTTTGGCTTTGGGATAGTTCATATCCATGTTTATCTTTGTACATGTGTTGCATATTGCATGTTTTGAGCTAACGTGGGTCAAGTTGTGAAGAACTTGTTCCCGGAGACGATTTCTTGGTCTATTTCTGTGCAGGTGGCTTGCAGGTCAACGACGGTCAACGGCGAGGAGGATCGGGACTAAGCTTGGAGAGTTGAGGTCCAGAACGATCATGGATGCCGGGTGAGGTCATCTGACTCAAGCATGGCGCAGAATGGACGAGATTGATCGAACGGGCAGTTCGATGCAGCTGGTTCTATCAAGTAGTGCGGGGGTCAGTGCAAGTGCCTTGGAGGTTTCGATGAGATTTGGACGGGAGAGACTTGCCGACATGATGAGAGCCGTTGATCAACCTACACGTGGCGGAGCAGGCGATTGCTTCGATAGGTTTGGACTTAGTTCATGGAGAAGGATCGAGAAGAGGTATTTTGGTAATTTTACCAAATACCGCCTTTGTGACTCTTGGCTAAACCGCGGCGAGGGTCGGCGCTTGGAGAAGCGGTTTATGTCAATCGAAGGCGAAGACGACGCTTTGAGATGCATGCATGTGTTAACCCATTGTGTGTTAGGGTTTAATGGGTGCCCTATTGGAATATTCCTAGAATCTAGCCTCCACTATATAAGCACTTGTGTGCTGTGTGCTGCAGCATAGATGAGGACACTAGAGAAACATTTATGTGGTCTTAGGGTTTTGGAGAGCTAGGGTTTAGGGATTGTTTGATCTGATGCTCATGTATTGAGTTGTGTCCTCCAAGATGGAGAGGCTGTAAACATCAACCATATGTTCAGACCAATCCAATCATGTTTTTGAAAGTGAGTCTTTTTCGTTCTTTGTCTTCTGTTTTGAGAGTTTTGTGATTTTGATGATCCACTAGTTTTCTCTCGATTCCCTCTATTGCTTATGCTTGCTGTGACTTGTGGGAGATCATCTAAGACCATCTTGATCATTCGTTACCCACGAGCAAGGTTTAGATCATGTTTAGGTATGAAACTCGGTTTTGAAACATTCTTCGTTCAAATAGAAAAAGGTTGGAACTTTGTTGTGGATCTACTCAATCTTTGATTGGAATAGGTTCCTAACCTCCTAGAGAAGTTATGTTTCAAATCTCATAAAGTTTAGCCAAGTGGTTTAAAAGTTGTACCAATTTTAGTTTTCGTCGTCGGGCTATTCCAGGACAATCGGTACAACCGCCCTTATAACTATAGTTGTACCGAACATTGGTACAACCGCCCGTTTGCCTTTGGTTGTACTGAACACTGAACATTGGTACAACCGCTCGTTTGCCTCCGGTTGTACCGAACATTGGTACAACCGCCTGTTTGCCTGCGGTTGTACCGATTTCCCTGATTTCTTCAGCACTTCCTCGATTTTGTTTGCTAAGCTTTAGGAGTTAGGAGTGGATTCATCACAAGACTTCATCTGTGCTTAATCATTGATCTTCATAGCTCTCATAGTTATTGAAGTGATTTACAAGTTGAATCCATTCAAAGTGAAAAAGATTTTGAGCTTCTATTCACCCCCCCCCCCTCTAGTCGCCTTTCCTGGTCCTACACAAACTAAGCTTACAACCATTTTTAGATTAAATCTTAGTTAAAACCAGAGCTAACAAAATTTGAATCAACCGAAAAGGATTTAAAATGAATTAGTTATGCAATTTTGAAGTTTATTACAATTTTCAGTTTGCAAATAAAGCTTACCGGGTTTTTTAAACAAACTAACTTAAAGCGGAAAAGCCTGGGCCGTTGATTTGGAATCGCACGGCCCAAGCGCACTGGAGCACAGCACACTCGACGCCCGCGCTCAATGACAGCCGCAGGATAGAAAACGAACGGCTCAGATTGAATGGACGTTCGGACGGTCCGAACGGCCCAATCAATCTGATGCGTTGAAACTAGATCTGACGGTCCACAACGAATGGGACGTTCGGGCAGTCCGAACGGCCCAATCAATCCGTAGCGTCGATCTGAAAATGGACGGCCAAGGTGTAGGGTCAAGGATAACCGACTAGAGGTGGGTGAATAGGAGGTTTTTAAACTTTTCAACAATTTAACAATTTAGCCAATTAATAACTTAGTCTAAACAAATTATACTTCTAGCTAAGCAAATCAATCACAATAAATAAGCTAGAAATATAAATGCGAAAGTAAAGACTAGAGATCACCATAAAGACACGACGATGTTTTTCCCGTGGTATCGAAGACTTGCCGGTCTTCACTAGTCCACGTTGAGGAAGCTTGACGCCTCAAGCCGGCTCCACGAATTAAGCCTTCCCTCGATTTACTATGGTTGTTCTTCCTCCGCTCCGGAGATGGTGAACACCGAACCACTCACAAGCTTGCACCAGGCCTCTTCACAATCTTCTTTGAAGAGATCACCGTGCTCCACCACCAAACCGTCTAGGAGTGCGGCAACACTCCAAGAGTAATAGACCAACGGTCTTCACTTGACGACACTCAAGTGCAAATGGATCAACTAGGTGTATGAATGTACTTGAATGTATCTCAAAAAGCTCACAATGAATGCACAAGAGTGTTTTTGAGTGTTGAGTGAATGCACAAGGCTCTCAAGGCTCTAGATGTTAAATGGACACTAGCAGCCTTGACTTGAGTAGTTGGGGGGGTATTTATAGCCCCCACCAACAATTATGACCGTTGGGGACGAAACCCCAACTTCTCAGTAAAAATCGAACGATCATAGAACCCAGCAGACGATCAAGACTTCTCGACCGAGCACACCAACGGCTAGAACATATACTAAAAATAAACAAAATAGCCGTTGGACGACCCAATCGGAACGACCGCAGGCAAACAAGCGGTACGTCCGAAACTCCCTGGTCGTTCCGCATTTATGAGCGGTACGACCGAAAGTAGGGTTTCACAATTTGCTGAAGATTACAAGCGTTCTGGAAATTTTGTACCGCCATATAAAAAACGGAATGACCGCAGGCTAGTACGACCGTTCCCAAGCGCGGAACATCCGATTTCCAAATTGAGTTTTTGAGCAGATTTACACTTATTCTGTTTTTATTGAACCGCCTCACAAATTTCGGTATGACCGCACATCGATACGACCGTTGTCACGGGCGGTATGACCGATTTCATGAGTGATTCTGAGGCAAATTGCATCGCTTATGGTTTTCTTGAACCGCCAACTAAACATCGGAAAGATCGCAATGCGGTACGACCGTTCAAGGAGCCGGTTGTTCCGTGTGAATACTCAGTTGGCTGTTCCCTTCAAAATACAGTACTACCGCCAAGTAAAGTCCGGTCATACCGCACCAAGCGGTACGATCGCAATTATAACTGCGGTAATACCGATTTTGGACAGAAGCACTTAATACTTTTTGATTCAATTTCAAGTTTAAATTCAAATGCATGCATGATCCTAAATTGATCCATATGGCACAAGAACATGCTATCAAGCTACTAGCCATGATCCCTCTTAATAGTACGGCGTTTATCCTATAATCCGGTCTTCCATCCAAAACTCCTAAGACCGGTAAAATAGAAAAAGGAATCTAGACTATTTGTACCTTGTCTTTGAGCCAAAAGATCTTCGTGTAGTCCATTTGCATGCAACTTTGCATCAATACGTTCATCAATGGGATTTAACCTTGTAAATACTCAATAAACACATTAATCCCATATTCACATATTATCATTAATTACCAAAATAATTTTTAGGGGCCTAGATGCTTTCTCAAGGCTACGGGGAGGTCGGGGGGTCCGAAGGTCCCGCAAATCTCAACCGTAGATCTCAAAATGGATGGTTGACGTTCGGTGGTCCGAACGTTCACAGCGATCTAGATCGTTGGATCTAGATCGAACGGTGAAGGTTCAGTGGTCCGAACGTCCCACACGATCTAAGCCGTAGATCAAGAAATGAACGGCTAAGATTCGGTGGTCCGAACATTCCATTTGATCTGGGCCACAGATCTCACAACGAACGGTCCAAGATCATCCAAGGTGTTGCACACGCGCCCGAAGGGTTTAAGTGGCGCTGGGCCCACATGTCGGCGGCACAAAGGCTAACTTAGGATAGCCATTAATTGTTAAACCAATCATTGGCCAAATTAATGACGGCTCTTTGCGTTAATGGTGTCGCTACAGTACTGTCCCTGTCCGACAACGAGCCCGATGCAAAGATGGCCTCACCGCCGGCAACTTCGGTCACCGCGGCGCGAGCTAAAGGCAGGAATGGGTTCACAATAGCTTTGCGCACCCAAAGGAGGTACTCTCGACGGTGGAGCCGACCTAGAACGGCGGTGAGCTGGAGAGGAACGACGGTGACAAGCACGACCAAAAGACGACAGCAAAAGGGAGCTCCGCAGCGGTTCAAGTAAGCAGGTGCCCAGCTTCTAGGGACTACCAAGAGGTTACCTGAGTGCTAGGGAGACTAGGAGATGGATGGAGCAGCTCCGGCGACGTTGAACCGCACCGGCGCTGAGGGAGACGACACGGAGAAGACGGCCTGAGCAAAACGAACAAGCCCGCGTTATCAGGTTAGCTCCATTAATGCTCAAGGAAGGTCCATGAGCAAGTAATTGAAGAGAGGAGGTCCTTACCAGAGTTGAGGGCGAAAGGGGTGCACTTCGGCCGAAGGAGATCCAAAACCCAATTCAAGCGATTCCTGTGAAGGCAAGCCAAAATTGAGTTAGGGATTTGCGAAGGTCTTGGTAGCAAGTGACGCAAATGCAGTGAAAAGGAACCCTCAAAGCACCGGCGGCGACGAAGAGCTCTACGGGCCGACAATGGCGATTTGGATTTCTGGTGGTTTGAGCACGAGCAACCCAAGAGGAAGCTAGAGCAGAGCTGGAAAAAGATCCAAGAAGGGGTTCAAGGGCTACTTATAGCCGGAGGGCAAGGATGGGAGCAAAGGCAACGCTCCACGGTGAGCTCGGTCCAGCGCTACCATGGACAAGCTTGAGAGGATGTGAGCAGGTAAGACCAGGACTTTGAGGGCGAGGCTCTGACCCGCATTTAATGATCGGAGCAAAGAGTCGTTGACGAGGACACCAAGGAGGTGACCAGGCACTGCGCTCTCTCCCTGCCCACGCCATGGCGCTCGTGCGCCTGAGCACGCCCCGAGAAGGGAAGAACAAACCAGTGGGGCCCACCCGCCAAAGAAACAACGATTTAGGCGCTTGAGCCTAACAGAACGAAATGGGTTGAGTCCAACCGATTGATTTGGGGTCAAGGCTCTCGACCGTTAGATCAAAAGGGGACGGCTCAGATTGCGATGGGGATGGGGAGGTCCGATCGGCCCAATCGATCCAGCCCGTTGAAGCGAGATCCAACGGCTCCAAACCACGCACCACTTAGAACGCACTCGGGTGCACTTAGGCGGTTAGGTTCAACCACGAGCCCGAGTCTGACTCAGACCCAAACCAGCTTGACTTAGGTTTTGGAAATTGAGACTGAAACTTTGAGGGATTTTTAGAGATAGCAAACTAACTCCAAAAATTTTGAAATTTGGACTGGGGGTTCCTAGCTCCAGGATAAACCTTACATAAAATTTTCAGAGATTTTTATGCAGAGCATTTTTCTCCAAAAATTTCAGAAGGCCTGTTCTAGGGTTTGACCAAGAGTCAAACTGGTTTGACTGCCTCTTAAAATTTATCGAATAATTTCTAAAAATTATGAAATTTTTCAGATGGGTCACACAGCTTCCCTAGAACCAAGTAAAATTATTTCCAGGGGTTGGACACAAGATTCTCAACAAGGAGGTCATGACTTAAGTCAATTGGAGGTTTTGGTTTTTGAATTACACAATTCCTTTACAAGAATTACAGAAAAGTTCAAAAACATCAAGATGCAAGAAAATTTTTAATTTCTACTCATTTTCTTACATTTGAAATACACACCCAGATTTGGGATGTTACAACTCCTCAACAAAACGGTGTAGCTGAGTGTATGAACAGGACCATCATTTCCTGGGCTCGTTGCATGTTGTCAAATGCAGGTTTGCATAGAAGTTTTTGGGCTGAAGCCGCTTCCACTACTTGCTATCTTATTAATCGGTCACCCTCTCTTGCAATTGAAAAGAAGACTCCAATTCAAGTATGGTCTGGTTCCCCAGCAAATTATTCAGAATTAAGAGGTTTTGGTCATCCGCTTATGCTCATGTTGATAATGGAAAATTAGAGCCTAGAGTCATTATGCATCTTTCTTGGTTATAAATCTGGTGTTAAAGGATATAAGTTGTGGAATCCTGAAACAAGGAAGGTTGTGATTAGTAGAAACGTTGTCTTTAATGAATTTGCTATGCTTTATGATAAACTGTCCACTAATGTTCCTATTGAGAGTGAGCGGAATTCAAGTGTTCAAGTAAACCATTTTGTTAGTTCAAATGACACATTAGATAAGGAAAATATTGTTGTTCATGATGCACCTATTGTTGAGGATACTCCTATTGTTGAGCAACCACCACAACGGTTTATTGTAATTGACAGGCCTAGCAGAGTGATTAATCCACCCAAGAGGTTGATTGAAGAAGCTAATATTGTTGCTTATGCTTTGAGTGTGGCAGAAGAAATTGAAGGTAATACAGAACCTTCATCATACTTTGAGGCTATTAACTCCACTGATTGTAATAAGTGGATAACTGCCATGCATGATGAAATGGAGTCACTTGAAAAGAATGGCACTTGGGAACTAGTGAAATTGCCAAAGGAGAAGAAGCATATTCGTTGCAAATGGATTTTCAAAAGAAAGGAGGGTATTTCTCCTACTGAACCAGCAAGGTATAAAGCAAGGTTGGTTGCTAAAGGTTATAGTCAGATTCCAGGTATTGATTTTAATGATGTCTTTTCTCCAGTTGTGAAGCATAGTTCTATTCGCACTTTACTCAATATTGTTGCTATGCGTGATTATGAACTTGAGCAATTAGATGTTAAAACTGCATTCTTACATGGAGAGTTGGAAGAAGACATTTATATGGACCAACCTGAGGGTTTTGTTACTCCTGGAAAAGAACATCTTGTTTGTAGATTAAAGAAATCTCTTTATGGTTTGAAACAATCTCCTAGGCAATGGTACAAGAGATTTGAATCTTTTATGCTCTCTCATAATTTTAAGCGGTCTAATTATGATAGCTGTGTTTATTTAAAGACTGCTAATGGTTCAGCTATTTATTTGCTTCTCTATGTTGATGATATGTTGATTGCTGCAAAAGATAAGTCAGAAATAGAAAAACTAAAAGCTCAATTGAGTAATGAATTTGAGATGAAGGACTTAGGTGCAGCAAAGAAAATTCTTAGCATGGAGATTATTAGAGAGAGACAATCTAGCAAGTTATACCTTAGTCAAAAGGGTTATATTGAGAAGGTTCTTTGTCATTTTAATATGCATGATGCAAAACCAGTGAGTACTCCATTAGCTTCGCATTTCAGATTATCTTCAGCCTTATATCCTGAGTCAGATTATGATATTGAGTACATGTCTAGAGTTCCATATTCCAGTGCAGTTGGTTCTCTTATATATGCCATGGTTTGTTCTCGTCCTGATTTATCTCATGCATTGAGTGTTGTCAGTAGATACATGGCTAATCTTGGAAAAGAGCATTGCAAAGCAGTTCAGTGGATTTTTAGATATTTGCGTGGCACTTCTAATGCTTTTTTGCAGTTCGGGAATTCTAGAGATGAACTTGTTGGTTATGTTGACTCTGATTATGCTGGTGATTTGGACAAAATGAGGTCTCTAACAGGTTATGTTTTCACCATTGGTGGTTGTGCTATTAGTTGGAAGGCAAGTTTGCAAGCTATTATTGCCTTATCAACAACTGAAGCAGAATATATGGCTATTTCTAAAGCTTATAAAGAAGCTATTTGGTTGAGAGGTTTGTACACTGAGCTTTATGGAGATAATTCTTGCACTACTATATTTTGTGATAGTCAGAGTGTTATATGCCTTACAAAGGATCATATGTTCCATGAGAGAACAAAGCACATTGATGTGAGATATCACTTTATTCGAAGTGTTATTGCTCAAGGTGATGTCAAGGTGTGCAAGATAAGTACTCATGATAATCCAGCTGATATGATGACAAAGCCTATTCTTGTTACTAAGTTTGAACTTTGCTCAAGCTCAGTTGATATTACAGTTTAGTCCTAGAGACTAATTGGCGCACAGTGATTTTTATCTTATTAGGGAATCATTTGGTGATTGATGATTCTATATTTTGCTACAAGAGGAAATTCGTCTCAAGGTGGAGATTGTTAATATTTGGATCCGTATGTGATCCGAATTTCTAATATGGAAGAATCAGAAATATGCCATATTAGTGGATTAGTGTCCTACTTGGACTCTAAGTCCTTTTACCCCTTTATATACCTCTTGTAAGCCGCACGGGGAGAGGGACGCCTCATTGTAATCCCCTGCGTTTTTGTAATCGCTCCTCATATAGTGATCATCGCCGATTGGCGCCCGTGGTTTTTTCCCGCAAGGGTTTTTCACGTAAAATTCGTGTCTCCTTTGTCCCTATTTTTCTAACAAACATATATAACATTAACAAAAAAGAGTCGAATAATATATTTAAAAAGTAGCCTGAATATTGATTTGAAGCACAGGAACATGTATGCCCACAGCTCGATGAGAGTTAGTTGGGCTTCTATGTGCATGAAGTATGAACAGCAAACCGGTAGGTGGGAACTGGGAACGATTGAACGATGGAATCCATATTTCCTCGTAAAAATGTCATCGTCTACTCGGCCATTCCGCAAAACAGCCGGCGTCCACAGGTTTTGATGATTTGATCGCATCCATCCAGTGATCAAGACCAATTCCCCAAACCATAATTAATCGCCTTCAACGTATTCATAAGAAAGCGAGAAAACGAGAAGGTAATTGATGACCAAACAGAGCGTCTACAATTAGGCAAACAATAATGACGCAACAGAGGGGAAGTCTCTACTTAGTACCATATACAATGGTACAGACAACTGGTGTCTATATCAGCTATCCATGT
The DNA here is from genome assembly GCA_036346405.1 of Phyllostachys edulis. NCBI lineage: Eukaryota > Viridiplantae > Streptophyta > Magnoliopsida > Poales > Poaceae > Phyllostachys > Phyllostachys edulis. Next base: position 105,921 of record JAYEVD010000227.1, on the reverse strand, counting down.
CATCTATAAATAGCACTAAAGATGGCTCATATAATGAGTTGTCTGTTAAGTTGTCTATATGAGATCCCACAATCTTTTCGTTTTTGCTTGGAAAAAATATTTGTCATAGACAACAACTCATACAATGGTGTTTTCTGTTGTCTATAAGGGTTTTATAGATCGTCTCATTGTATGCTAGACGCCTTCATTCTCTCTCCTTGTTCTCTCTCATCCACGCCATTAAAAATCTTACGTGGCAAAGATTATAGATCGCCGATGTCACCCATCGTACATGCCCTTAGGGTATGTACAGTGCATGTTACCGTTGTCTATAACAACTCTCCATGTCACTGTGAGACAAACTAAAGGCAACTCATACAATGGTACAGAACATTTCTTTGTCTTTTTTAGTTGTCTTTATAGAACATACAAACTTTTAATGCTTTTCTTGTTTCTCGTGATACCGTCGACTACAGGATTGTAAACAGCATCTTTCTCTCTCTTCATTCTCTTTCATCTACGTCAGTAAAAATCCTACGTGGCAGCGACTATAGACGGCTGACATAAGCCCATTGTACATGCTTTTAGGGCATGTACAATAGCACAGACAGCTGTTGTCTATAACAACTCTCCATGTCACCTGTAGACAGCACTAAAGACAGCTCATACAGTGGGTTGTGGTGATACAGTCAGCTACAAGATTCTAGACAACACATAATCTTTTAATGCTTTCCTTGGTTCTGGTGATACAGTCGGCTACAGGATTGTAGACAGCACATTTCTCTCTCTTTATTATCTTTTATTCACGTCAGCTTAAATCCTACGTGGCAGTGGCTATAGACAGCTGATGTAAGCCCATTGTACATGACCTTACCACTCCCTTGGGCCTTGGCTTCTGCTATTCCTTCTGAATTCACCGCGGTCGATCAGACAATTGTGTTGCGTGCGCCGTGCCTCGAAAGACTGGAGCGAAGAATATATTTATAGAGATAGGCTCACCTGAATATAAAGTAGTTACGCCGCGTTGTTAGGATTGAAGATGTCTGAAGCCGAAGGTTGAAGGAGAAAAGGAAGTCTAAAGATTGGATGAAGCGGTGCCGACTCCCAAGTGAAGCGGTATGCTATGTGTGTGCGGCTGAGATGGAGCCTAACAGAGTTATTATGAAGATCGGACAGTTTGAGTATTAGGCTTAAAGTTGTAGATCCTCTTATCATAAACATTGTTGCCTGTAATGAGGTTTTCATTAAACAACACTTAGCTTAATGGTGCTTGCTAACTAAGGCTATATAAGCCAGCTGAAGTCGTTTGTAATGGTTATGCTAGATATTATGCTAATAAAAACCCTAGCCGCCTCATCCTATTGTTCTTCTATTCCCCCACCCTATTTTCGTCTGTTTATCTCATCTCCATTTTCTCTGAGCTTTTGTTCTATTGCTGTTGTCATACTTGAAGTCCTGACAATATGGTATCAGAGCACTGATCTTGGCTCCAGATCTGACCTTGAGTAGTGCGAGCAAGGGTTTGGGAACTTGTTCCCTATAAAATTCCAGAGCTTGATCTGTTCTTGAGTGGATTTGGGGGAACTGTCGAAGGAGTTCAGAGATCTGTATCGGGTTGAGGTAATCTCTAGATTCCTTGGTAAAATCCCTGATCAGATCTATAAATTTTGGAAATGGCTAGACATGGAAAGGATGATGAGATAGAAGAGGAGAATCAACCGTATGTTACTAAAGTGGAGTTAGAAGAAGTGAAGAGAAGTGTAGACCTGATGAGGAAGGGTCAAGTGGAGCACAATCAACAAATGGAACAATACTGCAAACAAATGAGTCAATTGACTGCTGCTGTTAATGGCCTAGTGCTTTGATTGACTCAAAGAAGCCAGGATGAGGAGCCTTCTGACAGATTCTCAAGCTACCGAGGTAATTTTGGACATCACCACTCTCCTCCGATAGCTAATTTCTCTCCAGCTAGTGTGGTTCATCCCAGTGGTATAGTTTTACCTGTTAGTAGTGTTATTGCAAGCCAGGCCCATTATGCTAGCACAACATTGATCCCAAAAATTATGAACCATCGCAGCCTTCTTGCAGTAGAAGGTAGTATCAATCCCCCATTAAATCGTGTACTAATGAGTACCCAAGTGCCTCCCTTGCTATCTCAACCAATAGGCAATACTCCTCAAGGCCACAACTTACAGTTTGGTACAGTGTCGTGTTCACTTCCAACAGATCTAAGACTGCAGCAACAATGGTCCACTAGGGTGACAAGCTTTCCTACTTTTAATTAATATGCTAATCTAGAATGGGAAGAGAGAATTGATCATATGGGAAATAGATGCCATCAGTCAGAGAACTATAATCATAGAACCTTTGCCAAGGGACCAAAACTCACGTTTCCTGAGTTTGATGGAGATAAAGTGGACACATAGATCAAGAAGGCCCACAAGTACTTTGAGATATCTAAGGTACCAATGAACCAAAGGGTAGAAATTGCAGTGCTCTACCTTGTAGACAAGGCTAAAACCTGGTGGGCAGGGTCTGGAATCAATATGGAGAACTTATCTTGGCATCAATTCTGCATGGCTATAGGCAAGAGGTTTGCTCATCAATCTGTATATGATGTAGTGGCAGCATTCCATGTCGTTAAGCAGCAGACTACAGTCTCAACTTATATTGATATGTTTGAAGAAGCAATGTCTTTGGTCAGGAAGGATAACCCTTATTTGCCCGAAGACTATTACATCAGGAGTTTCATAGCCGAATTAAAGGACTATATTCAGAGCCACTCACAGCTACAGAATCCAACTACTTTGATTGATGCATATTGGGTAGCTAAGAGGCTTGAACAATCCAATCCAGTCAGAAGAGTTGAATCCAATGCCTTCAAAGGAAATGTCGGGGTAATGCACAATGGAACAACAGCGAAGGAAGAACTTATAAGAGCCTCAAGCCTGAACAGAATAGGAACTCTAACACAAGTGTGGACCAAAACACATCTGCAAAGAATGAGGGAAGATGTTTTAGGTGTAATGAGAAGTGCTACCCAGGACACAAGCAAGAGTGTAAAATGAACAAGCAAGTAAGATCTATGGTCACTTAGGAGGAAGAAGTAGAGAATGGAGGAGGGGGACAAGAAGAGGAAGAAACTCAGGAACCTGATTAGTTAGAAGAGGTTCAAGGAGAAGAGGGACCCCCCTTTCAGTTATCAGTACATGCTATACAAGGCACTATATCTGCCAAACAAACCTTCACTCTCATGGTTAAATTGGGCAAGACCAAGGGAACTGCTTTGGTTGACAGTGGAAGTAGTAGTACATTCATTGATATTGATATGGCATTGAAAGCTAGTTGTCCAATCCAAAACAACTCGGTTGTGAGAGTTATAGTAGCCAATGGAGAAACCTTGTGGAGTAAGGCAAGATGTGAGAATTGCAAATACACTATACAAGGATTGGATTTTAGCAATACAATCAGAGTTCTGGACCTAAGAGGATATGACTTCATATTGGGAGCAAATTGGATATACACACTCAGCCCTATAGGCCTCAACCTCAGGACTAGGGAACTCAGTGTGCATCATTATGGCAAGAGTAAAGTTACCTTCAAAGATGAGACATTACCAGCAGCAAATTGTATTGTGCCAATAGCGAAGTTGCAAAAGCTGATGGAAAATGGAGTGATGGGGGCAGTAGTGTATGCTTGTGATACCAGGGAAGGATCTCAAAAGGGGGGCTACTCCTGCTGGGGTAGTACCAATTCTGCAGAGATTCAAATGTGTGTTTGTTGAACCAAAGGAGCTACCTCCTAATAGGAAATGTGATCACTCTATACCTCAAGTCTGAGGAGAATCACATCAATCAAAGGCCTCATAGACTACCCTTCCACCAGAAGAATGCCATGGAAGAAATAATTGAGCAATTACTAAATTCGAAGACTATTAGACCTAGTGTCAGCCCTTACTCTTCCCTTGCCATATTAGTCAAGAAGAAGGATGGGACATAGAGAATGTGCATTGATTATATACAGCTCAATGCAAACACCATCAAAAACAAGTACCCAATTCTAGTGATAGAAGATTTGTTGGATGAATTGCATGGGGCTTAAGTATTTTCAAAAATAGATTTGAGATCTGGATACCACCAGATTAGAATGAAGAAAGAAGATGTTAAAAAGACAACATTTAGCACCCATTTGGGACATTATGAGTTCATTGTCATGCCCTTTGGATTAACCAATGCTCCGGCAACCTTTCAGGCCCTAATGAATGAAGTATTATCACCATTCTTGAGGAGGTTTGTATTGGTGTTCTTCAATGACATCTTAGTATATAGCAAATCAAAGGGGAACATGGGCATTATTTGACATTGGTATTAGAGGCTCTCAGGAGAAATAGTCTTTATGCCAAAATGAGCAAATGTGCTTTTGGTCAAAAGCAGATTAAGTACCTAGGCCATATCATACATGGAGGGGGAGTAGCTACAAACCCTACTAAGATAGTAGCAATAGAAAGGTGGCCCCATCCTCAGAATGTCACCCAATTGAGGAGCTTCTTGGGTCTTACTGGTTATTATAGAAGATTTATCCAACACTATGGAATTATTTGCAAACCACTATTTGAAGCTCTGAAAAAGAATGCATTTGTATGGCATGAGGCTCAGAATTCGACCTTTTTGATATTAAAGGAAGCAATGACCAGAGCACCAGTTCTTCAATTACCAGATCATAGTCAACCTTTCACCTTAGAGGCAGATGCCAGTGGGTATGGGGTTGGAGCAATTTTGATGCAGAACCATAAGCCTATTGCCTTCATGAGTAAAGCATTAGGATCTAAAGCTACAGCTTTATCGACTTATGATAAAGAAGCATTAGCAATCATTGAAGCACTCAAAAAGTAGAAACATTACTTTCTCGATCCATTTTGATTATCATAACCGATCAGCAGAGTTTGAGGTATATCCATGAGCAAAAGCTAACTGAAGGTATACAACACAAATTATTGGTGAAGCTGTTGGGTTACAACTATAAGGTGGAATATAAGAAAGGAAGGGAGAATCGAGCAGCTGACGCCTTATCAAGGGTTGTCTATCAAGAGCAACTCAATGTTGTTACAACTGCTATACCAGTTTGGATCACAGAAATTCTAAATAGCTATGAGCAGGATGAGCATTGCAAGGAGCTGATTAGGAAGTTGGCTGTGGATCCTCAAGCTGAGCCTAATTACACTCTGAATGGGGGAATATTGAGGTATAAAAATAGGGTTATAGTGGGTACAAACTCTGAATTAAGATAGCAAATTATCATGTCGTCATTCCTTGGGAGGTCATTCAAGGGAGAGAGCAACATATCAGAGGCTAAAACTTCTCTTTCATTGGGTTGGCTTAAAGCAAGCAGTCATTACTTTTGTGAAGGAATGCCCAGTTTGTCAAAAAAAACAAGAGTGAACATACCCCCTACCCTGGGTTGCTACAACATTTACCAATACCTGATAAGGCCTGGACTCACATATCAATGGATTTTATAGAGGGTTTACCTAAGTCTGAAGGGAAGGAGGTGATACTAGTAGTAGTAGACAGATTCACCAAGTATTCACACTTCTTCACAATGAGCCACCCATTTACAGTACAAGAAGTAGCTCATGAGTTCCTTGATGGGGTGTATAAGCTTCATGGATTACCTGCTACCATTGTATCAGACCGGGACTGTCACCTTTGGCAAGAGTTGTTTAAGTCCTTAGGGGTGAAACTAAGGTTTAACACGTCCTACCACCCCTAAACATATGGACAGACCGAGCGGGTCAATCAGTGCTTAGAATGCTACCTGAGGTGCATGTCGTTTGCTAGTCCCAAGAAGTGGAAGAATTGGTTGTCATTAGCCGAATGGTGGTACAACACAAGTTATCGTACCAGCTTGGAGATGACTCCTTTTCAGGCCATCTATGATTTTTTCCTCCTCCAATGTTCACTGAGGTTATATTACCAGATTCCCCAAATGAAGAAGTAAGAGGTTTATTGCAAAGGAGACTGTTGGCTAATCAAGTTATTAAAGAAAACCTGATTAAAGCCCAAGAAAGAATCAGCAAATATGCTAACAAAAGAAGGAAGGAAAGGGAGTTTGCAGTTGGAGACATGGTATATCTCAAGATCTAGCCTTACCGACATACCTCTCTCAGCTTGCATAGATCTCTAAAATTGCATCCGAAGTTCTATGGACCTTTTCGGGTGATGGAAAAGATTGGGCAAGTTGCTTATAAGCTACTGCTGCCAAATGGTTGTCAACTACACCCCATGTTCCACGTGAGTCAACTCAAGAAGCATTTGGGTTCTAAGGTTATTCTCAGTCCAGAACTTCCCTTGGTTGATAATGAGGGAAATGTGAAGGTATACCCTGCTACAATTCTAGAAAGAAGAATGGTGCCTAGGAATAATGAACCTATAATACAATGGTTGATTCAATGGATAAACTTACCACTTGAAGCTGCTACATGGGAAGATGTAAATTTCATAGCAAAGGTTTTTCCGGGTTTCCATTCTTGAGGACAAGAATGTTCTGAAGAAAGGGGAGATTGCCATGACTGAAGATGTCTGAAGCCAAAGGTTGAAGGAAAAAGTAAGTCTGAAGATTGGATGAAGTGGTGCCGACTCGCAAGTGAAGCGGTACGCTATGTGTGTGCGGCTGAGATGGAGCCTCACAAAGTTATTATGAAGATCGGACGGTTTGAGCATTAGGCTTAAAGCTGTAGATCCTCTTATCATAAACACTGTTGCCTGTAATGAGGATTTCATTAAACAGCACTTAGCTTAATGGTGCTTGCTAACTGAGGCTATATAAGCCAGCTAAAGTCATTTGTAATGGTTATGCCAGATATTATGCTAAGAAAAACCCTAGCCGTCTCATCCTATTGTTCTTCTATTCCCCATCCTATTTTCGTCGGTTTCTCTCATCTCCATTTTCTCTAAGCTTTTGTTCTATTGCTGCTGTCATACTTGAAGTCCTGACGCGTATGACGCGACTACCAACAACAGGTTAAGGGGTCAGACGGCGACGTTAGCCTGGCGAACTCAATGACGGGAAGCCGCGACAACCAAGCGAGAGCCGCCATTGGGATCCGTGATGTAGATAGATGAACGGGCGTTAGGAACAGCGTTAGGGATGCAAGTGGGACAGGCCTGTCCGCTAAACCGTTGGCCCGCCCCGTAAAAACAGCCCACTTAAACTCCCACATAAACCCACTTGTGATAGCAGTTTCGACCAGGCCGGCCCGTGGACGCCGCCGGGCCCCGCCAGGCCGCCCCACTTGGCATCGCTTCCTTCTCTAGCTTTTCCCCGCGGACCACTCCAGGCTTGGCTTCCCCGCCGCCGCTGTTCCCTCGCCACCGCCACGCGGAGCTTCGCAGACCACTCCGGTCTCCATCGAGACTTGGCTTCTCCCGCCGCGTTCCCTCTCCCGCCACCGCCCACTGGAGCGGGCGGGCGTCAAGAACGGCGACGCCCGAGGCCCGAGCTCGGCGCCCATGGTGATGTAGCCACTCAAGTCGATCTCCTCACCGAGCGAAGAGAGGCGGCGGAGGAGCGATCACCCACCTTGTGAGGCGCTCAGAGCGGCAGGCGGCGCCAGCCTCCACGGTGGCACGGAGGAGGGCAACCTCGTCGAGGGGGCAATGGATGCGCCGAGATTCGGACGCTGCCGAGGAAGGTGTAGGGGCGGACAGCGTGGTGGTCCTGGAGGCTTCGATCGTGGTGGACGGAGACATCGATGGTCCTGGTGTGCTGCTTCTGGTCATCGAATTCAACCTCGACTAAGGGGTTGCAGGATCTGGCGCCGTCCTTGAGCGCGAGGTCGGCGACATCAGAGATCTCGACAGCCAGCTTCATGTTGATCTCTACGTTGTTTAGCGGTTACTACTCGGGCCTTTGCTTGCAAGCCAGAGTGTGCTGTGTGCGTCACATACATAGGCTGCCCGTCAAACCCACCAATAGACCATGTATATGCATTGCGGACTTAGCTAACCCGCAACTCTAAAGCGGACGGCGAGAGGTAGACGCAAACTGTCCACAGTCCGCTCCACTTGCACCCATACACAGCGTGCAGCAAGAGCACGAGCAGCTTCAACCCACAAAGATGACTACGGATCTCGCGAGCATGGGATGGAATGATCTCATGAGAACAAATTAGCCAACCAGACGAGGAAGGAACTTTAACACGGTACACACAATCGACTCCATAGCAAGTTGCAGTTAGACCCAGATACACATCAAACAACCGGTGGATGTGATACCACAGCACGACCACAGTTCAGAAGCACACGAATAAACATGCGAACATCAAACAACGGGTAGATGTGTTACCACGGCACGACCACAATTCAGAAGCACACGAATAAAACACAAACATGCGAACGACTAACAGCACGGACATGCTATGCTACTACAACTGAGTTAAACAGATCGGTAGAGTATTTCGAGACATAAGCTGCGCCCAGAGCGCACGGAGCTTTTCCCATTGGCAGACTAAGCCCTCTCACCACGGATTCTCCTTGCCAGCTGAATGTCCTTGGGCATGATAGTCACACGCTTAGCGTGGATGGCACACAGATTGGTGTCTTCAAAGAGACCAACCAGGTAAGCCTCTGCTGCCTCCTGAAGAGCAAGCACGGCATGGCTCTGGAAACGCAGATCAGTCTGCACAACAGTTCAGGAAAGAAAAGTTACAACATATGAATACACTATACATGAAAGATGATTTGGTGATATACATAGCACGTTCAGGATTAGCTCTTTCACCTTGAAATCCTGAGCAATCTCTCTAACAAGCCTTTGGAATGGCAGCTTCCTTATGAGCAACTCAGTGCTCTTCTGATACTTGCGGATCTCACTGCATAGGTACAGAGAGATATGAGACAGTCGATCGAATAATATCTTGAAGCCCAACAACTCATAATATCAATAAACAACAAAAGTAATGTTGCGCATACCGAAGAGCAACAGTCCCTGGGCGGTAACGGTGAGGCTTCTTGACTCCTCCAGTCGTGGGAGCAGACTTCCGGGCTGCCTGTCACAACAAAACCAGAAGATTCTTTATCAAACAAGCAGTTCTACAAAGGCAAATTCTATCATGCAGCACAGGTAGTACTGCAAAAAAAAAACACTACAAGGAACTGCAAACTATTGAAATTTACAAGTCCAAACCTTGGTAGCAAGTTGCTTCCTAGGAGCCTTTCCTCCGGTGGACTTGCGAGCAGTCTGCTTAGTACGCGCCATCTAGCAAGTGTACGACTGAGCAATGAGAAATTCTATATAAAAGCAGCATTAAAAGAGCATGTACAATGAAGCAGCAGCAACAGATCATGCTTAAAGCCTTAAATTCATCCAGGAAAAAAAGGTATACAAGTACAATCGCAAAACAAGACAGTTGCAGCAGAAGTTTGTATTGCTGTATATACACAGCATGTTACATGACCGATATAAAAGTAGCAAGAAACAATTATTCAAACTTTTGAGAACAAGACCCAGATATAGCATACACTACGTAACATGATTTCAAACACCATCAAATCATATTTTTCTAGTTCAGCACTAAATTGCCCAGAAAACAGTCAGCTAAGGCATACCCCAAGTAAAAACTTTGTAAATTTGAACATAGTGCCATCACAGCAGTAGTCACTCAGTGAAAACAAAAAAACAGGGCAACTAAAGCAAACAGAAAGGCCTTTTTCTTATTTCTTTTGAAAAGAAGCTACAAGAGGCATATATTACATAAGAATAGAATTAATGCTTTGCTTCATTTCTAACAAAAAGTATAGTGCGTAGAAACCTGAATATGGTAGACTCGTGAATTTTCCAAATAAAAACAGGGGAAAACCAAACAATTCAGCAAATCAATGAAACAGTACAATTCTGCATTGGTACCAGCTTTCCCTAAAATAATGTTTGCAAACCAATTCATAAGGTGATGCTTAAGTCAACGAAAGGGGAAAGGACACATATAAGCTAACAGGGTGTAATCAAAATGCATCAGCCATTAGCTAAAAGCTATGATGCATAGACACAGTAAGGAAACACCAAGTCCGTGTCGGCAACCAGCACGGTGAGTCCCCCATCCTCTTCCTCCTCAGCCTTCATTATTTCCGTTCCTCTTCACTTTTGCTCATGTGTTGTTCCAGATCTGAGCTATGTACGTGCTTCTTTCCTCCTCAATGTTTGACCTCGGGGGCTATCTCCTGTTGCTGCCGCATCCCTCCCTCCCAGATCCTGCTTCTTTCCTCCTCAATGTTTGACCTCGGGGGCTATCTCCTGTTGCCGCCGCATCCCTCCCTCCCAGATCCTGCTGCCTCTAGTCTGCCAAGCCGCCGCTGCCACTTGCTGATCTGATTTGGGGCGAGTGCCCTCTCTTTTCAGCTTGTGATTGATTTTGTTGTGTGTGTTTTATCTGATTTAGTGATTTGTGAGGTTTATTAGGTTCAGGGTATGACAAGTGGGAGCACGCAGGGTAGTGTCAATGCTAGTGGGCAGGGTGTAGCCAGCGCTGAAGTGGATAATAAGAGACATCTATGGAATCATGCTCAAATCCTTGAGAAAATTGGTGTTGATCCAGTGGGTTTCCTTTGTTGCACAGTAAAATGGGTTGTTTTCGCCCTCCTGGATACATGGAGTTGAAGAAAATCGTTCAAAGAGAGGGGGCTGCAATCGAAGGATACAAGCTGGAGCAGTCACGTGGGGAGCCAAAGCCATAGTGTTGTACTATTGTTTATGCTTGGTTCACAGTGATTAGCATTATCTATCAAATTTGGTTCTATAATGTACTAATGCTTGACTATAGCTCTGTTAAGACTTAAGATTGGATATGCACTATTATATTGTTATTATTAAAATATATACTGCCGTGTCCCCGAGTCGACATTTTTTTTGGAAAACGGTGAATCCCGTGTCCGTGTCCTTGCAACATAGGCTACAAGTACCACTAAGCAATGCAATTATGCTATGTTATCAGCAGCAACAATAATTCAATATTGTAACATTAACTAATTTAAGCTGTTACACATATCAACAGCAATACCAAACTACAGTCATGTATTAGACAATGCTAACTAAGGTATACATGTTGACAGTAAATAAACCAGATTATGCAGAGAAAAATGTGATCCAGTCAATGCTATCATGACTCTGGTTTTTCTTTTTCACAAAACTTTCTGCTTGGGCTAATTCAAATGAGTTAAAACAATGCCAATCTATAGGTCTAAATTTTGTGCATTAATATATGAAAACAATTAATTAACTATATGACTAATATCCAGTTCCCAAAAACATCAGAAATCTTCACATCTGTTACCATGAGTACTTAGCAACTGCAACCATAAGCACAGAAAATAATTTTTGAACTATAAATATGAAGTGCGCACACAAAATTGGTTAAACACTTTATCACCGTCATGTAATGCAAGATTACCACAAATATAGCATTGAACCTACAATGCGCTATTCAGTATTCACCAAACTGCAAGCTAATTTCTAACCAAATATCCCAAACGTCCAAAGTTCTTTCCGCCAAAGATCACCTCGACAAACCTCAAGTTTTATTTATGGCATGATAGCTCTTGACTGATGATTAAGATTCCATTCAGCTATCAGATTAAGGACTACAACATCAACAAATCCTTCATATTCATCATCAATATTGCATATACAAACCTATTAGCATTTACCATAAATCACAAAGAGATACCGCTGCCATATACAAATTGCTCGCAGAACAATCACACACTCCAATTAAAGCACATATACAGCAGCAGTTTTCAATAATCCCTATATCTGCTGAAACGATTCGTAACAAGGAGATACTGCTGCCAGTATCCCCCCAATGCAGAGGTACCATCAAACTAAAGGTAAACAACCGGACAAACCAAATAATGGCAGGAACTACAAATCAAACAGGAAGTAAACCTAGACAAGTTTTACTGCCATGCCAGAACGTGAAGATTACTAGCCGCGAATAGTTACAGCGCAAACTAGCATACAATCTCCGACGAAATCATGACGAAAAATCAAGTCGAAAACCTAACAAAACCCAGCGATTCGGGCCTAATCGAATTAGAACCTCAATCAGAATACGCCCACACTAGGCGGAATCGTGAATTCGATTATTTGAACAACCGACTAGTCGTCGAATCACAAACATCGGAAAGAAAAATTGCACGGGGGTGCGACAATTAGCGACTAGGCATGGCCAAACAAACGCACCATACCGTCTCGAACGGAACCCTAATCCCCAACACGAGCAGCGGCTAAACGAGATCACCGCCACTAATTCGAAGTTGGAACACCGAAAAGGCGGGAAAACACCCCAGAAAGGGGAGGCGAGCCGGCGACTCACCGCTCGTCAGTCGTCAAGCTCCGCGTCGCTCGGCGACTCCCAAATCTGCAGCGATAAGCCGGAAGTGGAATCTCGCTTTGCCCAAAGAAGCGGAAAGGATAAACCGCGGAGGCGGATTTATAGCGGGCGACGGCCGCGGTTGGCCCGAGCGGACGGCGGGGATGGGATGCATGTGTGTTTGTATTGGCGGATCGGACGGCCGGGGCCGCGCGGCGTGGGAGCGGCGCGGATCGAGGCGCGCGCGTGCTGCCCGGCGATTGGACAGCGAGATGAGGACGCGGATCGCCCGGTGGGCGCTTCTGGGATTCTGGGCCGAAGACGGCAAGGCAGGACACACGCAGCATTAGCACTGGTGTTGCTTTTCTGGGCCTACAAAATACTTGCCATTGTTTCACGGCACCAGCCCATAATTCGTAGGGTCTGATTGAGCAGGCCACTGTGACCGGGGGGAATGGGTTTAAATGGTTTTTTTTTTTTGAGACGAAGTAGAAAAAATAGCTCCTTGTGAATAAATCGGTAAAATTGGCATCGCCTCGTGCTCAAAATGCACATAAGAAGGCCTACCGCGCTCTCATCATTAGGGTGAAAATGGATCGAATACGGACAGATAATGATTTTGTCATATTTGTTTTCATATTTTTTTCCGAATGTGGATACGAATACGAATACCTCGGATACGAATACGGATGCGAATAATATCGAATACGAATACAGAGCGAATACAAATTGAAACGAATACGGTCACGCATATTTTTTCGGAACATAAAAACCCCTTAAATTGCATGTCATAAATTAACAAAAACATATAACTAGTTTGTTTGATGCAAATATTCATGAATTGTTCATATTTACAGCAACCACACATAACATTGTTCTATTTTACTATTTAACGGTCTGGTCTATAACTAGTTATTCGTATACGGCTTAATAAAATGCGTTTGATCCAAAATTACGCAGAACTGATATTTAATTTTACTGGTGTCCAACTAAATTTGGTACTACTAATCTTTTAATGCATTTTACAATTTTATAATTTTATAATTTTCCTTTCTTACGGCTACCGGCGAATAATCAAGACCGAAACATTTACCTATTCCCTCCATACCTCCGCACTAAACGGAAACAATGCATCTCTATGGCTACCGACGATGCTCAGGTCAAACCCCAAACCGTTTACTCCTCGTTGAACTTGTCACGGTGTTGTTGAATGATATTGCTCGATGTGGTCATTGCTTGTTATGTAGTTATGCACAGTTATGCACACAGGGGAACGTCATCTGACCATGGTTGCAAAGGATTAGACGGTTAGGAGCTATCCCGTTGATGATGGCTTAGACGGTATACCGTCCATTAGTTTTTCTCTAATTTTTATTGCTAATTTTTCTACTACGAATTTCCACTAGAATTTACCTTTCTATTTAATTCCTAATTCTTTCCCTAATCTCTTTCCTAATCCCACCCCCTTTCTTTTTCTCACCAAACTCAATTATTGGCCGAGAGACCATGGCCACTTATTTACTCTTGATCCATTCCTTTTTTATTCCCTCACTCATCTTCTCTCTCCTATTTCCCCCATCCAGCCGAGATGCCTTTCCCACCAGGCTTATTCCTCCTTCCCTTATCCCCATTTTCTATCTTGCTTCCCCAACTTTATCTCTCCATGGTGCCTCCTCCTTTCTCGGTTGATCCTTGGAGCCGCCTCCCTCTAGTGCTCCATGGTGGCCCGGCGCCGCCATTGCCGTCGGCTTCCTCGCAAGACCAGCTCCTCCTCGGCCGCCATCACTGCATGTGCTCCTCGCTCATGGCCCCATGGCGCCTCTCTGCGGTTCGCCCCATCGCGCCCTCGCGCCCGGCTATTGCTCTCTCTTGCCAACAGTGCGCCAACCTCCTTGCTCACCTTGCGCCTCCCCTCACGCACTTCCTCTCTGCTCGCTGCCCCGGCTCCCCATGGCGGGCGAGGCGGTGAGGGCGTGGTGGCGAGCCCGAGGACGCGAGGCCAAGGCGGCCGTGGGAGGCGAGGAGGCGTGTCGGCCGTGCCGTGGGCTACATGCAGTGGGCTGGATATCCAATTTTTTTTATCCGGATAATCCGTATTCGTATCCGTATTCGACGGATATCAGTGCTACCGTATTCGTTTCTGTTTCCGAAAAAATATTCGTTTCCGATCCGAAAATTATCCGAGAAAAATCCGACCCGGAATTATCCGAATCCGCTTCCGTCCGGATCGAACGAAAACTATCCGATCCGTTTTCACTCCTACCCATCATACGGTAGGTCACGTTGTGAGCTCTCATTCGGCGGCAGTCGACCTATCGTGCCCCCACCGAGCAACAAGTGTCCTGCCATACTTCGCGATTGACCCGTTGTTGTGCATTTTGAGTACGATATACACCTCGCGGCAGGTCCGCTGTCCTACATTTTCAGCGCAATATGAGTATCATTTTTACTAATTCGTTCACCGTAACACTATTTTGTTATTTCAGTTAAAAACAGGCTAAATATGCTCGTAAGGGCATGTACAGTGGGATGACATCAGCTATCTATAAGAGGTGCCACCTAGATTTTTTGATGAGTTGGAGGAAAGAGAAGAGAGAGAGAGAGAAGGGTCGTCTAGCATGCGAGAGACGGCCGCTCCAAAAATCCGCTTACTATCGACGTAGATCCCGTTGTCAGCGATGTTCTTCTCCCGGTGGATTATTTGCTCCCAACCGCCACAAGTATTGTTTTCCCCTTCCTCCCCGCCGCCTGCCCCTCTCGAAGCGCGCTATTTTCCCTTCCTCCCCACCGCCTGCCCTTCTCTGCGCGCGCTATTTCCCCACCGCTTGCTCTCCGCGCGCGCTTTTTTCCCCGCCGCCTTCCCCTCCGCGCGCGCTCCCCACCGCCTGCTCTCCGCGCGCGCTTTTTTCCCCTCCACCTTCCCCTCTGCGCGCGCAATTTCTTCGCCACGCCGCCTCGCCCGCCCATAATCTTCTCCACGCTTTGCACGCTTCTTTTCTCCACGCCTCTGCTTGCCACGATTTCTCCTCCACGACCGCCTTGCAGCGAAAGAAAGGGATCAACCTCTTCTCCACACCCTTCTTCTCCACAACGCGTGCCTCGTCCAATCGAGCATCCCCATCATCTCCATGCAGCGCATTGCCGGTCACATGTGCCGAACCGAAGATGCCTCGCCGACGACACGGCAGTGGGTCGCCACCACCATGCCATGAGCCGATGGGGACAAGCAGTGGTCGGTAGTGGCGGTGAGTACTCATCCCCAACCTCGGATCCACAACACTGTACGGTTTGTTCTTATTACTTCCTTTGGTAGAACATGTAGTTTCCTTTGAAGAGAAAGTTCAAGATAATGTTCAATGCTTTAGAATTAGTTGTAGTATCGATTAGCTAGGAAGAGGAAGAGAAAGTTTTGAGTACCACCGATTCAACTAGTTCGGAGATATTGCATGTTAACTTTGTGGATTCTGTTGATGCTCTATGATGAAGATAGTCATATATTGAATTTGATTATGATAATTAGTTCTAACTTGAGCTCTATTGAGTTCTTGCTTCGCCTATTAGACCTGCTTGTTATTAGACTCAGCTTATTACATTGTTCAAGAGGTATATAATTGTCTTAAATCTGTTGATTTAAATTGATCTATTACTTACGTACCAGATTACTCTGTTAGCCCTTTTTGGGTTTATATCGATCCTGTGTATCTTGGTGGGTTATTATCGAGAGTGATCTTTGTACCGTTAATCGCCTAGATTTCCTTGATTATCTTTTGATATCTTCTTTGAATCTCGAAGTCTTTCTTTGTGATCTTTAACAGCTTAGGTAATTTTTAACAGCTTTAGTAAAGGGTGTTTAGAGCTCAAGATTAGAAACTCTTATCATAATTATTTAAGGAAGAGTATAGACTAAGTGTTGAAAAGGTAGAGATTAAAGTCTTACGCAAACTCTATTACGAGAGCAACCTCAACTTCACTAAATTTTGAGAATTGTGTTTGTTTCTATCTATTGTCTTAAGCATATTATCATACTTAATTGACATGGAGGATTCACATGCTTGTGTATTGTTTTGGTCAATTATTTGTTGGAATTATGCTTTAGATATTATTATTAAGGCTGGGATGATTATTGGATTTATGCTTAATCTACACTGTTTACAACAATCCATCATGGTATCGAAAGCGATTTTTACATTTGTCCACTTGGTGTTCATTGTTTATATTCGGGTTATATACTAATATTAATGATGTAATCGGACCGATCTCCCGCTTTATTTTTTACTAGTTCTATAATCTGTCATGATAAATCACCCAAATTTGTCCAAAACATTTAAATGGATATAGACCAAGTGTAGTATCGATTATTAGCTAGGGAAGAGGAAGAGAAAGTTCAAAGATAATGATGTATTTCATTCTTTTGCGGGGAGGATCCTCGTCCGCCGTGGTTTCTAAGCTATTTCCAAAATCCATCAAGTTTACCCTTCCACATCGGTCCCTAATCAGTCGCCCATGTCACAAAACTTCAATTTTATTGGGGGTCCTTCACACTATGCTCCATTCATGGCAACACGGCCATCGGCTGCCAAAGGGATTCCATCACTATCCGGTTTGCAATCCCAGCCACCCATCAATGTTGACAGTGGCGACGACGATGGAGAAATTAGGACCGACAAGCGTATTGCATGGACAAAAGAGGAGGACCTAAGATTGGTAAGTTTCTTATGTACTTTTATATGTGTTAAATGGTAATACGCGTGACTCCCCAAGTAATTTTTTGAGATCTTCAGAATGTACACATCAGCTAATCTTCTTTGATCACAATGTAGATGAGCTCTTGGTTAAATAACTCAAATGACCCAATCAATGGGAATAACAAGAAGAATGATCGATATTGGGGAGATGTTACTAGTGTCTACAACAGCACCACTCCAAAAAATCGGAGAAGACTAGCGAAGCAAGCCAAGGACCGTTGGCATAGTATTAACAAGCTAGTCTACCAGTTTCAATGCTCTTGGAACAAGGCCTCCAACATTTATGCTAGTGGGCAATCCGATGACCGGTTGACTGGACAAGGCCCATGCATTCTATGAGGCGACTATAAAATGGGACAGCTCGTCTCATCAATTGTTGGAAGGTCATCCCGAGACCAGCCAAGTGGGTGACATACAATGAGTGGCTCGAGAGAGAAGAAGAGAAAGATGCTCAAGCGGGGAGGCAGGTGAGCATACGTCGACCCCTATAGATATCGAAGATATCCCGCGCCCAAAGGGTACAAAAGCAGCCAAGGCCGAACGTAATGGCAAAGGAAAGTCGAAGGCCGCTACAGCAGATATGGAAGTGCTCGACAAGTATATAGCGCCAAGCCAAGCAAAAACAATCGTCTTCGGATGCTAGAATCGCAACAACATCTCTCCGCCGAGAAGCTTGAATCGAAGAAGCTCTCGGTAACTGCGAAGAAAGGACAACATGGAGGCCAAAAAGCTTGAGAGAGAGTCTGAAATGATGAAAACGTATAGAGCGATGATTATGCAAGATACAATTGGGATGACAGACGAAATGAAGAATGAGCATGTGAAGGCACTTAAGACCATGAGAGAGATTATTTGGCAACGATCAAGAAGATCTTATGCTTTCTTGTCAACTTAATGAAATGCGCCTTACATATGATATTACGATTGCGCAGGGATAATGTGATTGCCGGATCGGATTAAAAACGGAGAAGTGTTCAAGATGTCATATTCGATCATGGTGTGATCTTGATCCGAGTCCCTAGTGTTCATGTTTTGTTGTTTTAATGAGCTCTTGTCATTTATCATTTGATTTATTTTCATGCACATTTGAACATGGTCTCAGAATTAACCTTTGAAGTTAAAGGATCACAAGTTGTAGTCCTCAACAATTTATTTTGCGCTTGAACTTTGTCATACTCATTTTAGTCTCAGACTCAGTACAAGGCCAATGCTCGACATACTCCTAGATGTCATATCTTGTGAACTTTGTCATACTCCTAGATGTCATACTCTTTGAGGTCATTTTGTACTATTAATGTGTCATACTCTTTGTGTCATACTGTGAACTTTGTCATACTCCTAGATGTCATACTCTTTGAGGCTGCCAGACCTGCATGTACTATTAATGTGTTTGCAGTTGGATCAGGTAACATGTAGGACTCCGTTACATTTGCTGCACATTCCATTCTGTGTATTCAGATACTCCTGCACATCCTGCTTGCCAATCAGTTTGAGCATCATGCTTTTCCTTTGTTAATGGCATGTAGTAGTGTTACTTAGTGGTGGTGAAGTGATACTTGGTCCAGATCTGCATGGAGTCCAGATCATTACTCGGTCCAGTTCTGTAATGTTGCATGGAGTAATGATCGGTCCAGATCTGCATGTATGTATGGAGAAGACTCGGTTCAGTAGTGATACTCAGTCCAGATCTGCATGTATGTATGGAGAAAGACTCGGTTCAGTAATCCAGTCATTGGCTAATGCCCAGATCCAAGTGCATGTACTCAAAGTCAATAGAGCCTCTTCACCTGCATTGCTTTCAGATATTACTTTGTTGTCCATAAATATCAGCATACTTATACTATTGCAATGGAACAATTACAGAATGCGTCGGTTCAGAGTTGTGGCATTCAAGATCTGCTTTGAGTGCTATCATCATTTGTGAGTATTACCGATCTGCTTTGAGTGCTATCATCATTTGTGAGTATTACCGATCTGCTTTGAGTGCTATCATCATTTGTGAGTATTACCGATCTGCTTTGAGTGCTATCATCATTTCTGACAGGGATTCTAGATCTGCGTCGAGTGTCATGCTATATCAGTCATGCCAATATCATGCTTCCCTTCGATTCTTTTCTAGGTGACTTGTTTGTATTGTCGGTCTATGTACATGTCCGTAGGCAATATTGGCCAGTTATGTATGCTGTACATGCTGCTGGGCGATATCAACACTTTCATCGAAGAGAAATATTCAACCAGCTGCAGTCTGTAGGAACAGAGTAGAAGAAATTCATTGTTATTTTAAGGATTTTAAAACGAAAACTATTATTGAGCGAGCTAGCTGATCCAGCTTCAGCGCTCAATTTATTGCCTAGCCTGATGTACCATTGCGAGGGCCTGTCATGCCAAAATTCCTCATGTACTTACGTCCTGCTTCCTTCTTGTAAAATATTTAAAACAATAACTTTTGTTGAGCTAGTGCTTCCATACATGTACACGAAAAATTCCTTGCTCACTTTCGCTCTCATTGCAATCACGTAGGACAACATCAACAAAACATGTCGCATGAATCAGACTCTTCTTGTTATGATGATGACGCATTTACACTAACACTTTTGACCCAACCGAAGATTACATGTTGGAAGAATTCATCATCGAGCAAGAAATCTTGGACCGAATCGTGAGCGGATTGGTGCAGAGTTGATGGCAAAACTAGAGGAACAAAGTGTTGAATCATCACGACGCCAAGTGGTCCTGGGAGGTACATACCGAGGGATCATGAAGCCGCCCATAAGGAGCTTGTGGTCAACTATTTCTCTGAGCATCCTCTCTACACCGACGAAATGTTCCGTAGAAGGTTTCGAATGAGAAGACCCCTATTCCAACGAATTGTAAGTGCCCTTCAAGAGTGGGATCCCTATTTCACTTATAGGCGATGCCACTAATAGATCGACTCTCACCACTGCAGTGTGTACAACCGCAATTCAGTATGTTAGCGTGATGGCACCCCGCCGACCAACTTGATGAGGTACTAATGATCGCCCTAGCACCGCATTGGAGTGTTTGGGCAAGTTCATAAAGGGTGATTGACATGTTTGGTGGAGAGTACTTGCGACACCCCACAAGTGACGAAGTGGAGCGTTTGCTTCAAATCGGTGAGTCTCGTGGCTTCCCTGGCATGTTAGGGAGCATTGACTGTATGCATTGGCAGTGGGAGAAATGTCCAGTTGCATGGAGGGGCCAATTCACCCGGGTGATCATGGTGTCCCTACTATGATACTTGAAGCGGTTGCAAGCATGACCTTCGAATATGGCATGCTTTTTTGGTGTCATTGGGTCAAATAATGACATCAATGTGCTTAATCACCACCGTTGTTCATTGAAGAGTTGAAAGGGGAAGCTCCACAAGTGCAGTTCACTGTCAATGGGACACAGTATGACAAGGGTTACTACCTAGCCGATGGGATTTACCTGAATGGGCCGTCTTTGTGAAGACTATACCCTCCCTCGCATGAGAAGGACAAATTGTTTGCACGACATCAAGAAGGAGTTAGGAAAGATGTTGAGAGGGCATTTGGGGTATTGCAATCTCGCTTTTAATATCGTGCGGCGTCCCAAAGACGGCCAGGAGACGGTCATTGTGGGGAAAATCATGGAAGCTTGCATCATTCTTCATAATATGATTGTTGAAGACTAACGAGAAATGGTTACTGCCTTTGGACTTAAACGAGACTCGAGGACATCTTTCGTTCTACCACCTAAGTCAACAATGGCCCTAACATTTGCTTCATGGACGTGCTACTGAAGGAATTCGTCTATTCGCTAAACCAACACATACACAACTCAAGAGTGATTTAGTTCAAATATTTGGAACAACTTTGGGAATAAGTAAAATCATTATGTCTAGTTTCGATAATTTTATTATGTAATATTTTTCTTCTATTAGTACACAATTTCGATATGTACTTGTTCCTACAAATTCAATTTAGTGCGATTGTATTTATCATATTTTATATATTTCACTCATAATAAAACTTCGGAACATGTTTTATTCTATATGGGTGGTACATGCAATTAAGCTCTTTGCCTAATGTGTGAGAACTAATCCCTTTATATATAATAATATTATTCTTATGTAATATGTCCATATTATTGTTCATGCAAGTGTGTTTAAGTTGTGGCAAAAAGCAACAAGATAGACCACAAAGATATAATTTAGTGTTGATAAAAAAAATTCATGTTTCATGCAATTGTGGGGTTCTATATAGACAACTAAATAGACAACCCATTGTAGAGGTGTTTTAGAGCTATCTATAGATGACATGGAGTCTGATGCAAGATGACAATAATATGCTGTACCATCATCTGCACACGCCCTAAGCCGCCGTTAGAGACTTAGAGTAGTTAGAGTAGCTGTACAACTTCCGGATGGATTAGCGCAACGTTTTCTCCGTGCTCCAACCACTCGCGTCAAGTCAAAATGCCAGCTTCGCCGCGCTGCAGCCTGCGGATACAATGGTTTTGGTTTTTTTTTTTCTTTATTTACTTTTTGGTGAGGAACTGAGGATGAGCGCGAACTTTTTTTTAGAGAAAATAATAGAAGGGCCAGTGGAATTTTTAAAGGAAAGATAATGAAAACCCCAGATCAATGGAGATGCTTCTGCTTTTGTAGTGGGTTGTGGACAGGAGATTGGTTTGTCGGTGCGGATCGTGTCGAGGTTCCTTATCTTGATCAGAATACCTTATTTGTAAAAAAGATAATTGTGGATTATGGGGAAACTCATGGGCTCATGCCCGGTATGGGAATTTTAAGAAATAATAATAATTTTTTTATTTGAAATTATAAAATTATACCTATGATTTTTTTAAAAAAATTATACCTCTGTCGCCCAACAAAGAAACGACACCAATATAGTAGTTGTACCGTTGGGCGACAGAGATGAAGTCGGACGACATATTTTGTCGCCCAACCGGTAGGCGACTCCATCTCTGTTGGCCAACGGTTCGCCGACATGAGGCTGGACGCTGGTTTTTTTTATTTAATCATTTAAAAAAAATATTTGAAAGTTAATCCCTCTCGAACTATCCATAACTTAAAAGTAGAGAATCTATGTGTGAACCATGTATAAAACCATCCTTTTAGCTGAGCGTAAATACATATATGGACTGAAAATCTTTTTTGTGGATTGATAACCTTTGACACTTCAGCGTATATATCATTCACAAACAACTGCGCAATATTTCCAGGCCTTGCCCAGAAGTGATACATATTGTTGGATGCCTTTATAATGAAATTTAGAATAACACGAAGAATTGAATCTGAAAAGGCGAGGAGATTTGATGTTGTGAATTAAAATAGACTTTATAATGACATGGCGCATAGGGTTTGGTTACGTGGATAATAAAATGAAGGCGCATGCATCGTTTGTTGTTTCGTGGAATAAGAACCATATACGCCGTGTTATTTCCAGCTTCATTATAAAGTCTATTTTAATTCGGAACATCAAATCTCCTTGTCTTTTTGCATTTAATTCTTCCGTGTTATTCCCAGCTTCATTATAAAGGCATCCAACAACATGTATCACTTCTGGGCAAGGCCTGAAAATATTGTGCAATTGTTTGTGAAGGATATATACACTGAAGTGTCAAAGGTTATCAATCCACCAAAAAAAAAATCAGTCCATATGTGTATTTACGCTCAGTTAAAAGGATAGTCTTATATATGATTCACGGATAGATTCTCTACTTTTAAGTTATGGTTAGTTAGAGAGGGATTAACTTTCAAATATTTTTAAAAAGAATTAAATAATAATAAAAACCAGCCTCCGGCCTCTGTCGGCTGAACTGCTGGCTTATTGGATGCATGTCGCCATCGGCCATGGCGGCATCTGCTGCTCAACCATTGGCCGATTTCATCTCTCACGCCCAATGGTACAACTATATTATATTGGTGTTTCCGCTGACTTCATACATGGCCGCCCAATGGTTCGGCGACAGAGGTATAAATTTGTAAAAAAAAACGTACGTATAATTTTGTAATTTCGAATAAAAATGGATTATTTAAAAAAAAAATCTCCCTCTCCTCTCCCTCTTCTTCTCCCTCTCTTTTTCCCCCTTTCTTTCCTCTCCACTCCTCTCTTTCTTTCTTCCTTCCTATCGCTCGTGGGTGGTGAGTGGCGCATACTATATAAGCCATTCGGTTGCCCCACCATTCAATGATCGAGGTCATTGTCGCCAACCGCTCAATGATAGAACCTATCGCCCAACCGTTGGGCGACTGCATTAATGTTGCTGAATGGTTGGTCGACCGCAATAATGTCGCTTGGCCATTGAGTGACTGGATCTAGTTGCCCAACAGTTCAACGACAGAGATATAATTTTGTGAAAAAAATCGCAGGTATAATTTTGTAATTTTGAATAAAAAATAGATTATTTTAAAAAAAAAATCCATGGTATGGTGCAGTGCGGTCAGGACTCATCCTATTGGTCATCGAACCGCATAGGCATGCATACTACTTATACTACGTACATGCGCTTCTTCTCCAATCGTCCTGTTAGTTTTGTTCTCAAACTTCCCGTCAAAGGCAATCACGCTACCTTCAGTCTCCTTCCCATTGACTTCGGCAACACAACTGTTAAAAAATTGGGCCTAGGCCAAGCAAGCCTGGTCTATGGTAGACTCCTCATCCATCCAATAGCCTATATAAAGGGGATCTCCAACCATTGTACTACAGTTTTACAGAAGTGCAATAAAGAGAAGTAAGAAGTCCCCTCATATCTCTGGGTTCAATCTACTATTTTGTACGTGTGTTCCTGTATTGTTCTTACGATTCTACGCTTGTCTACGAGACAATCGTTAGGATTGGACTTACCAGCGATGGTTACTCAACACATTATCAGCACGACCACGCTCTCCAGCCTGCACGGATTGAAAAGGTAATCGTCAGTAATGACGCTCATAAATCGAATCGTTTTCTTGATCGCTTTCAATTTCGCAATTGTTGCTTTCTGGATTGTTTTATCCTATAGTGCAAATATGCTCTAATCTACTGCGAGCCAACTTGAAGTCGCTGGCACAATGCCGATCGATGGACTGCATGAAAGAGCAGATGTCGATTGCACCGTGGATTGTAGATTGGGAATTTCGCGTAATCTCCGCGAGCCGACTTTTAGTCACTGGCACAATGTCGATCGGATGATTAATCGAAAGAAGAAGGGATTATTGATTGTATAGTAGGTTCTACATCTCATTTCATGAACAGTAAACAAAACAAAAAAAACCAGCCTCCGCACTACGCCGGCCAGAAGCCGCAGCACCACCATGCCGCCCAAAGAAGCACCGCCGCCCTGCAGCCGCGCCGGCTCCCGGTTGCCCGCAGCGCCTCCATGTGCACTTGAAGCCGGTCGCCTCCACACGGGCTCAGTGCCACTTGGTCCCGCCGCCCTCATAAGAGGCGCCACCACCGGCCGCCGCTATTCTGGCACCGCTGGTTTCTCCCCATGAGGCGCCGCCACGCAAGACTACCCCGCCGCATGGGCGCACCAAGATCGACTACCACTGCTTGCCACGCCGCAGATCGCCTGACCCAAGATGGTTACCGCAATCTGACCCGTACCGACGATGAGACCGCCAAAAGCCGCTCGACCGCCGCAAGACAGCGCTTTGCGCCATGTAAGCGGGTAGATCATAAGTTGCTCTGCCACGCCACGGAGGCCATACCACACGCCACGGCTCTCGGCGTGGCGTTCTTCTTGCCCGTCTGCGTGGCTCACACATGTGCATACACGCCACCTTCTTGCAGGGACAAAGGAACCCTAAGCCCCAAACTCTTTTGCTCTAACAGGATGGGCAAAGAAGGCCGACCCAAGATTTTTCGGAAAGAAAACGAAATCGAAAAATTGGAGATTTTTGCAAAAAGGGCCTTCTGGATTCTGAAAATTATGGGGCACTTACGCAGATAATGAAATCTTGCAATAAGGCCCTCGACAATCTGAAATTTGCGTGAAATTTTTCTAAGAACAGAAAATTAGCATTTTAACCCTGAAAATTGCAGAATTTGCCGAAAATTCATATTCCAGAATAATAGGGACTCGGGAATTCAATTTTTGAATAATTTTGATCTTTTGAAGTATGTTTAACTTTGTTATTATTATTTCTATGCAATTTATGTATTGTATTTACTGTTTTTGATTATATGTGATTGTTCATATTGCTTTTAATCACTGAAAATAGCAGTAAATCATGATAAATGCATAGAAAAATACTGGAACATTATGAGAATTTTTGCAACTATTTTTATGCAAGTTACCAGCTGTAATATTATAAAGTCTTTGCATGAATATGCAGATGACTCGCATTATGAACTAGGAGTTCGAAGAGCTGGCCCAGCATGGCTGGAATTACTTGACTTGGGCATCAGATGTCGAAATCGTACTTGGGGCCAAAAAGCTCTGTGCAGCTATCGAATTAGGCACCTCGAAGGACGCCACTCCAACTGCTGAGGAAAATGATCAGGTGCTTTATTTTCTCAGACACCATGTCTATCTAACACTCAAGAATGAGTATGTGGCAGAGAAGAACACACTAGCTTTATGGACCGCACTGAAGAAGCGGTTCGAGAAGCTGAAGTACACCATTTTTTTCTCAGGCAGAGCAGAAATGGAACCGACTACGTTTTGCTGACTACAAGACAGTGGGGGAGTACAATTCTGCATTACTTAGAATTTGTACTAATCTTCAACTTTGTGGCAAGGTAACCACGGATGAGCAGAAGATCGAGAAAACTCTCTCTACCTTTCATCCAAATGCAGTGCAATACGCACGCAACTATCGTCAAGATGGCTACAAGGAGTATGTCGAACTGATTAACATCATGCAAGTTGCGGAAGCTCAAGATGATGTTCTAAGGACGAACTACATCTCACAGCCGCCTAGTAGCAATGCTGGCCATGAAGTCAATGCTAGCAATTACAAGGTAAGGAAGCCTCTCTCAAAGAAAAGAGGCAAGAATGGTAAGGTCATGGGTCGCAAGACCAAGCAGAATGCTCAAGCCAAGAAGGGCGGACAAAAGAAGCGTGATGAGAAGCCCTATGGTCAGCAGGACCAAAGTTGCTACAAATGTGGCACATGGGGACATTGGTCACGCGTTTGTCGTAAGCCACAACACGTGATTGATGCTTTCCAGTCTAAGAATAAGGGCAAAAGACAACATGAGGCACACCTCACCATGGCAGGCACAGATGATCCATAGTCATTGGTTGCACCCATGGATGTGGACAGCCCAATAGCAGCCCCAATCACCCCTTCGGCCCTTCTTTGGACATCGCAGCAGCCACAGCCGTAGTTGTCAAAGAAGAGAAGATGGACATTGATCAGATTCAGGCAAAAGTTTCTTCGTACTTCGCTGATTTGATCTAGTGCATGCATTGCACTTAGATTTTTTTAGTCATTTGCAGTTTATGGTTGTGATAGAACATTGGATTATTGAATAATGGTTGTAAGCTCTAGGAGAGCAAAGCATTAAATTCTTATTATGAGTCCTGCAAGGCTTATTTTCTCGTATTAATAAAAACAAGTTATGTTATGTTTTGGAGTATTTTATTTATGTGCGGATTGCTTCCTACCCATATTAATAAATACTTTATATATCAGAACACGTGTGGCGCCCTATGGAGGAAGTGTGTTTAGCAGATAGCAGCACAACGAATACCATCTTGAGAGAGACAAAAAAATTTCAATCGATTAGCAAGAATGCTGGTAGTCTTACGACAATCGCAGACAGTGATACTTGTATAACATGCTCTGAAAGAGTCACAATTATACTCCCGATGGGCACAATATTGGTCATCGAAAAAGTCTTGTTGTATCCAAAATCGACTAGAACTATCCTAAGCTTTAAGGATATTCACGCTAACGGTCTCCACGTAGAGACTGAAGAAGAGTATGGTAAGGAATACCTGCTCATTACAAAGCATGAAGAAAATAAAAAAGGGTATTAGAATGACTTTCTTCATATAAATTTGGGCTATACTACAGTAATATTAAGGCACATGCAGCTTATACTGTCCTGAAAACCACTTTTAGAAGCTCTAAACTTTTTTTTGTCTCTAGCATGATAGATTGGGCCACCCTGGTCTTAGGATGATGAGAAAAATAATTAACAATTCTCAGGGACATAATATCAATGTAAAGAATTTTTCAAATCAAGAAGATTTTGTGTGCCCCGCATGTGCCACCGGAAAATTAATTACTAGACCTTCTGTTCTGAAAGTGGAGGATAAAATCCCTGCATTCTTGGACTGTATCTAGGGAGACATTTACGGTCCTATACAGCCCCTGTCAAGGCCATTTAGGTACTTTTATAATGCTCATCGATACTTCCTCGAAATGGTCGCATTTATGTTTATTGTCTACGAGAAACCATACTTTTGCAAAACTAATCTCGCAGAAAATTAAAATTAACAATAATTTCCCTAATCATCATATGAAGTCCATCAGAATGGATAATGCTAGAGAATTTACTTTGAAGGCATTTGATGATTATTGCATGGCAATGGGAATTATCGTTGAGTATTCCGTACCATATGTCTACACCCAAAATGGACTAGCAGAGGCATTAATTAAACGAATTAAATTTATTGCCCGACCGCTTTTGCAGAATTATAATTTACCAACTAGATGTTGGGGACACGCAGTCCTACACACAGCAACTCTCATCAATTTTAGACAACTAGCGCAAGGATCAACACTGAAAATCTCTCATTTTCGCAGGTTTAGTTGCAAGGTTTATGTATCTATACTACCACCGCAGCGAACTGCAATGGGCCATCTCTGAAAGTCTGGGATATACGTTGGCTATGAGACAACATCGATAATCAGGTATTTGGACCCCATGACAGGAGATTTGCATACAGCTTGCTTCGCTGATAGCATATTTGATGAGGATAGTTTCCCGTCATTAGGGGGTGGAAATCACCCCCTGATGAAAATGTCGGGAAATAACGTGGCAAGCCACGGGAATCCATGCACATGACCCGTGCACTAGTGAAGCAAATAGAGAAGTCCAGAAGATAATTGATTTGCAAGCATTAGTGAATTAACTACATGACCACTTTAGTGATTTGAAGAGCGTGACCAAGTTACATATGCATGCACACAATGCACCGGAGAGGGTTGAAATACCAAAGAAAATAGAAGGTATCCCTCATCCCGTCTAGAGGCCTCAGAATAAAAGGACGAGAACTCCGGCCCCTCGAATCCCAAGTAACTAGGACACTTAGCGAAAAAGAATAAGAAGAACTTGACACAGTCGATCACTGAAGTTCCCCAGAACCAGAGGGGGAGCCAGTTGAGACCTAGCACCAGTATGGAACCTTCAGTAAAAGGCATATCGGATTTGAACATTCCCACGAAGGGAGACATCAGCATGATGTTGTTGGAAATATGCCCTAGAGGCAATCATAGAGATGATTATATTTCATTATGTTCATGACATTGGATAATGTGTTATCTTGTTCCTAGAATAATATTGTTAATATTTATTATCAAGTATGTGACTTGGTTGTGAAACTCTATATTCCTGCGATAATTATTCTTACACGATCCCTGGTCGTAAACATATGTGGACACATATGAATAGACTAGCATATGTATTGGTTGATGACTATGTTTCACAAGTCATAGATATGGAGATATCAAACCAATAATATGGACACATGTTAGAGAACATGATGTTGGATAAGACCCACATTGAGACACTATTGAGATTGTTATGAATCTATGTGTCGTTAGTTGGTCTCAAGCAATAATGATGTATAATCCTTAGACACGAGATCGGCATGGTTTCCTACATGTGTAAAGAGCACTCTTAGGGGTTGCCAAACGCTACACCGTGAATCGGGTAGTTATAAAGGTAGCTTTGGGGGTATGCTCTGAAACATGGAGAGGAATGTGACCGGTGGGATATGGGATTTGCCCTCCTAACATAACAGGAGAGATGTCTCGGGCCCCTCGTTGTGATCGGATAAAGAAAGTGCATGGCCATGCCACTAGTAGTCAAGTATTCGACCACGTAAAGTTATCGACACTCGATCGAGAAAGTATTGAACAGTCCATGGATGACACAACATCTCACAGGAGTTCGACCGGACATCGTGAGGCAAAGGGAGTATACACGAGTAGGTCGCTTAGTTCGACGATTCTGGATCGTGATATCTGAGATACAAGCTGGTCGTAGATCGTCGAACGTAGTCACAGAGTGGTCGTAACACGGTCAGTAAGCAATTACGAAATGGTCGTGACCAAATCTGAATGTCAGATAAAGATAGGACCTAGTCGTAAGTGATGAGGACCTAGTCGTAGATCATATTGCATTAAGGTTCGTCCGATGTAATTCGTGTGTATTCGGAATCGATATGTTACGCTAGGAGCCGCTCGACTCGTGATCGGAAGCGGTTTCCGAGTCACAACCGAACTACACATGAACCTCTGGGTCACACACTTAACGGGTTGGAACAAACCAAGACGAATCTGATTAAATGGCGTGTTCGGATAGGATCCGTCACAAGCACTATATAAGGAGGTGCATGAGGTCATTGGGATGGGCGTGAAACACCACCAAAACCCTAGCCGCCATCTTCCCGAGAGCTCCACCGCGCGACTTGGTCTTTGCACACCGACGTTCGGTTGTTCCTTCCACGGGCGTGTGGATACCGTAGAGGCGCTACTACGATTGTTGCGCTTTGAGGACGATCCGCGATCTTCACAAGGAACCACAGACGTTCTTTGGAGGAGACGATCAACTACGACCACGGCATCGACTTCTTTGGACATTGGACGATCGACTCGACCACTACATTGACGCCGCCGTTGGACGGTCGCTCCAACCCTTCTTCCATTGCTACTGCGTCTGGTGGTAACGATCTATGATCATCTACTTGCATGGCTTCTGGTTTGCGTGGTAGAATTTTTGTTTGTAGCTATCGTAGCCTACCCGTGACCCAACAGTGGTATCAGAGCCTTCCTGCGTAATTTTTGGTCTGGATCGATCGCATATACTTGATATGTGGTAGTAGTAGATTGGATCTATTACTGGTCGATTTTGGTAACCTAGATCCGTTCATATAGATGAAGCGACCTAGACCCTGGTCGATAAGATCGATTGGTTCTCGGTGGTAATAGATGGGTTTACGAGGAGGTATGAGCTTATGAGGACCAGATGGTTTATTGCACTTGTCCACGACGATCGCATATCACTCCTCTTGGTGAATTCCGCCATCGGAGTATCTTTGCGAAGATGTGGTCGTATCAAGGCATTGATCGGATTGGTTCGGAATAGGGCTAATTTGATTTAGTATGACCCATACTGTTTCATGTATGAGATGCATGTATGCTTGTAATATTCATGACCTGCGTGTCATGTTAATTGCGATCCAAAGTCATCTATAATTGTATAACGCTCTGCGTGTCGACTTGTGATGCTTCTTTACTCCTTGTGTGTCATTATTAGTGCTATTAGAAATAATGGCTTAGTGGGAGTGCTTGGGAGTCCACCACTTGAAGACATGGTGAGCAGGATGCATGGCGATGGAGATTACCATGAAGAAGGGTCATGCTATATCACAATGCAATTTGATTGTCTGTGAATGCCTTTACATTCTGTTCATTTATTTCTATGCATGTTATTTTGCTTTAATTGCTTTTAACATGATGAAGTAAAATTCCCTCACTTAATATTAAGTTAAATTGATGCCTCCCAAACATGCCGCACCATCCAAAGTCATGTATTTTAATGGTAGGTCTTGCCAAAGCAGAGTGCCATTAACTCTCCTTGACTAGATGGGTTTGTGTCGAACAATTATCTGGGCATTGGTTTAACTTAACAAGGTTATCATAACAGCTTGTGGACCTTGGGGCATAAAGGTTGGAGTCTTAAAGCATACAGAGATCTTGCCCAACAACAAGAGTCATATAGTTGATATGATTAGCAAGGTTGCTTACCATTTTTACTAGTCTTCTAGCAGTGAAGCCAAAGCTCACTAGTTGATTAAATGATTATGGATCTTGAATCATTAAATGTCATAAGAGGGATATGGTGTTTAGTGGGAGTATCTTTGTTAAATTGTTTAATAGAAGTTACTTTAATGAACATATATCTTAGTTTTGCATATATTTTATGTTGTAGATCATGGCACCAATCTATTTGTACCTACATCGAGCTTTTGCTTTTACGTTCGATACTTGAAAGGAAAAACTTAATGGAACAAATTTTGCGGATTGGTCCCAAGAACTCGAGAATTGTTCTCGGGCAAGATAAAAGGAACACGTTCTAGAAGAACCAATTCGGATGTGCCTCTGAAAAATGCCGATCTTTGCTATTAAAACGCCTATAAAAAGGCATGTGATGAGTCCTTGATGTTAGTTGTCTCATGCTTGTTTGCTATGAACTCGAGACCTTGAAGCGGTTTGAGAACATAGAGGGCTACGATA
This sequence comes from Phyllostachys edulis, assembly GCA_036346405.1. Classification (NCBI taxonomy): domain Eukaryota; kingdom Viridiplantae; phylum Streptophyta; class Magnoliopsida; order Poales; family Poaceae; genus Phyllostachys; species Phyllostachys edulis. The sequence goes on along the minus strand of JAYEVD010000227.1, from coordinate 74,369 downwards.
TGATCGTGGCGCTCAAAGGCATGTTTGAGACACAAGCAAGAACCGAGAGATTTGAGATCTCAAAGAACTTGTTTGGATGTAAGCTAGCCGAGGGTGGTTCGGTGAGCCCTCATGTAATCAAAATGGTTGGTTACACACGAGCTTGGAAAAACTTGGTTTTCCACTTAGCCAAGAATTGGCTCTGATTTGATTCTTGCTTCGCTTCTCGAAAGCTATGGCGATTCATTTTGAACTTCCATATGAGCAGCTTAGACAAGAATCTCACCGAATCGCATATGATGCTTAAGGCAATGCAGAGGGCAAGATTAAGAAATGCAACAATCATGTGATGATGGTGCAAAAGAGTACAAGCTTCAAGAAGAAGGCTAAGACTTGGGTCAAGAAAAAAGGCAAGGCTAAAGTTTCGGATGAGATCCAAACTGACAAACCTAAACCCAAGACTAAGTCTGGCCTGACTCAAGAGAATGGATGCTTTTACTGCAAAGAACTAGGCCACTGGAAGAGGAACCGCAAGAAATACCGCCGATCGTAAAAGGAATGGTGGGACTAAAACTTCCACTCACAATATTAATGTTATAGAAGTTTTTCTTCTTGACTCTTCCGTTAACTCATGGGTATTTGATCTGGGATCGGTTGCTCATATTTGCAATTCGATCTGAGTCTAACAAGAAGTAGGATGATTGCAAGGGCGAGATGGATCTTGGCGTCGGGAATAAAGCAAAGGTTCTTTGCATTAGCCGTCGGGACTATGCCACTACTTTTGCCTTGTGATTTATTATGGAATTGAATAATTGTTATTACGTTCGACCATTAGTAGAAACATTATCTCGCCTCATGTTTGATGGCGGAGGGTTATAAATTCATTATAGAGAACAATGGTTGTTCTATATTTTTGAATAAAGTGTTTTATGGCTATGCACCTGTTTTAAATGGGTTGTTTATTTTAAATCTTGATGATGCATCAGTCTATAATATTAATAAAAAAAGGCTTCGGCCTAATGAAATAAATTCCACTTTTATTTAGCATTGTCGTTTGGGTCACATAAGTGAAAGCATGAAAAAGCTCCATAATGATGGAACTCTAAACTCATTTGATTTGGAATCATTTGAAACATGCGAGTCTTGCCCGGTCGGTAAGATGACCAAGACACCTTTCACTGGTCGTAGTGAAAGGGTGTCGAACCCGGGAGCGAAGGAGCCCGAATTCTCTGTGTTCATACATTAGTCCAGGATAGCTAATGTACACAGTCAAACAAAAGTGATAATCAAAACATATCACGCATTTTATTAATATTTATTCAGAGATTATTACAAAGAGCCTGAGGCCAAATAAAGTAAAACACAGCGGAAGCAGAATAATAGTAGTAGACCCAACGATTCGCCACAGGCAATCGTCTGGGGGCGCAGCCTAGGCGTCAAGATCCTCACCGTCCTGGTAGATATCTTCTCTGAATAAAGATTATTCAGAAGAGGAGCACAACTACCGTGCTGCAAGTTACACCAATATGGAATTGATATGCATGCATAAGGTAGACAAAGGATCTTGGCAAGGTTATTTTATGTAAGCGGCGCTTTTAATTTAAATAATCATATTAGATTTCAAAGCCATTTCATACAATAATCTAAATCTCCATTTTAAATGACAATAGTTTATTGTGGATAACCTCCATAAAAGATGATGGATATCCTCCAATCACAATGGCTACCCGCCTAATTTTCCCACAGACTATCCATCCTGAAACTATCTGTTGAAATCATTTTAAAACCAAAACAAATCTAACTCGAGTGGCTTTGCTAGCATGTCCATGACCATGACGCGCTATTCAATAGTTTTACACTCTGCAGAGTTTGTACAACTTTACCCACACGAGATATTATACTCTTTGTGTCGGCCAATCCACGCTTCCTAAGGCGTGTGTGAGCAAACATCACAAGGTCGTTACAATGTTCTACCTCAAAGTACTTGTGCCCGCTAAGGTTTAAGCTTCCATTGACCGACTGTCCTCAAAAACCCTCTTGCGCCAGATGGGAAAACTGTCTACCCGACACCCATACATACAACATAGCACAAATAACTAAGAGGTATTACAAATTATTTAGCAGTCCCGCCCATACAGGACATGTGGTTGTACGATAAGGCATAACAAAATGCGCTCAAAGACCGGTCCTCAATTGACTTGGGCGTCATTCAATTTAAACCACAGGTCTTAATCTTAACCAGACTAAGCAGGTGCATAAACCCGCACCCACCATTCATCCTTTTCGCCCAAGTCCAAACCCTTTTGATTTTATTTCTATAAAACCATCTTTACAAATTCTCTATGGTAAAACAATACCATAGTTTTAATTTTCAAAGAAATTTTATTGAGTTGGCTAAAATTCTCCCAAAAACATAAATCATGGTCTAAGTATTTGCGAAGCATTTGATTATTAAACATAATAATTTATCTAAGGTGACAAAGGAATGTCAAGGCAACATCCAAAATTTGGCATACAAGGATAATAGGAATAACTAATTATTTAAACAGGAATTTGAAATATTTGAATAAAATTATGCATGCATTTAATAATTTAAAAACTGAATTTAATTAACTTTAAAATAATAGGGCAAAATGGTCAAAGTATAACTTGCCTTCGTTGCGATCTGAAAATCTAAGTCTTGAGAAGTATCAAATTCCCGGAATCGTCAAAGTCTAAACGTGAAAATAAGGCAAATCAAATAAAATTCAAATAAAACTCAGAAATACAAAATAAACCAAGTCTAAATATAATAATTTTATTTTATTGAGCTAGATAATCAAATTATAAAATTTTAGAAATTTGTTTCACTAAATTTGGAGTTAGGATTCAATTATTATGAATTTTACAAATTTTAATCTAAATTTGATATTTAAAAGAATTCAAAATTCTAAAACAGAACTAAAATGAACTCTAAATTGATTTATTATATTTTATTTAGTTAGACAATAATTTTCTAAAATTTTAGCAACTTGAATCATCTAATTTGGAGTTATAATGCAAAAGTTATGAATTTTACAAATTTTAAACTAAATCATTATTAAACAATTTTCTCGAATTATTCTCCTAAAGGAAATTCTAATTATTAGCATGCTGACGTCAGCGATGATTTTCCAGGAATTAAATGAATTAAAATAATTTTTTACGACATGTGGGGCCTAAGTGTCATAGACACGGTCTATATGAACTAAGTCCATGCGGCTTTAGGGTTCGGGGTTGTGGTGATATGGCGCCTGTGAGGGTGACGTGGCGCCACGCAGCATCCACGCCGGATCTGGGCGAGGTGGCGCCGCGTTGGCGCTATGCGTGGCATGGCCACGCTCGGTTCGATGGGCGAGTTCGGCAACACCCTCGCCGACGCCACGCACCACGGCGAGGTGTGAATGGGCGCTGCGAGAGAGGGAGACGCCGACACGATGCTTACCAAATTAGCGGCGACGTGACCGGAGACTCGGCGGCGTTGAGGTTTTAGCGGCGGCGGCGCGGCTTATGGTGACGAAGATGTTCTGGCGTTCGACAAAACGGAGATGAGCGGCGAAGTTCGCGATGAGTCAACGATGATGAAGATGACGGCCACGAGGACGCGGTGCCAACGAGTCTTGCCGAATCGAGAAAATTCAAAACTTGGCCGGTGAAAAATCTCCAAATTCCTCAAGGTGAGAACGAGAGAGTGAGCGAGTGGTCGCGTTGGATTGAGGGAGCAAGAGCGCACCGGTGCTCCTTTATATAGGGGTCGAGGCGGTCGATAAGACGAGATCGTCGTGGCTTCAATGGCGGTGGCGAAGTGGAGATTAAAGAGGGTTAAAGAGGGGAAAAGCAGGCGAGTGAGTCGCGAGAGGCGCTGGTTTGATTGATTCTTGACGCCGAAAAAGGGTAGTAAAGTCGGCGTTAAGGCTTGAGTGAAGGGCGGCCATGGCGCGGTCTTGTGCGACGCCGCGAGGAAGATGGAAGGGAAGAAGAAAGGTCACAAGCCGTTGGATGCGGATCGTGAGGCTTGGAGAGGCGCGTGTGGCGTGGTCACGTGTTTGCCGTCCGTCTGAATCGTCACGGTTGATGAGTTAGTTGTGTGGGCAGCAGAGAGAGAGTTGGGCCGGAGGCTTTATTTAAATACTTGTTTAGAAGTTTTTTTTGTTTTTCTATTTAATTTAATCCTCAAAATTAAAATAGGCTTTAGAATATAACAATTAACATCCAAAAATTCTAGAAAAATTCACATAAATTCTTAGAGACATTTTAGACTTAATAAAATTATTTCCAACTTAAACTTGATAATAGATTTTGTAGTTAAATTTATTTTATCTTTAACTAATTAGGAAAAGTTTTAAAAATTTGAATTTCCACAAAAATAAATAAATTTTAAATTTTCTCTGAAATTGAATTTTGGGTGTTACAAACCTTCCCCTTAAAGGAATCTCGACCAGATTGATTTGACCACCAGAGATGGGGATACTCGCCTTAAGATCTTCCTCTCGTTCCTGGTGGCTTCACTTTACGGGTGGTGGCTCCATTTGACTTTATATGATCGGATGATCTTGCTCTCAGTAACACGCCTGCGGCGTCTAGAATCTTGATTGGTTGTTCTACATAAGTAAGGTCTTCTTGTAGATCAATACTTTCGAGAGGAGTTTGATCTTCTGGCACTCGAAGGCACTTCTTTAGTTGTGACACATGAAAGACGTTGTGTACTGCAGACAAGGAGGTTGGCAGTTCTAACTGATAAGCGACTTCACCTCTCTTTGCCAAAATTTTGTAAGGGCCCACAAATCTGGGTGCAAGTTTTCCTTTAGTCCGGAACCTTCTTACTCCTCTGAGTGGAGTAACTCTGAGATAAACAAAATCTCCTATTTCAAAGGTCAATTCTCTTGACGGTTGTCGAAGATAACTTTTACATCGGGTTTGAGCTTCTTTCAAACGTTCTCTTATTGTTTTAACCTTGTTCTCGGCTTCTTTGATTAATTACGTCCAAGAATTGGTGCTCTCCTACTTCATCCCAAAGGAGTGGAGTTCTACATTTTCGCCATATAAAGCCTCAAATGGAGACATCTCAGAGACTAGCTTGGTAGCTATTGTTGTACGAGAATTCCGCAAAGGCGATTCTTGTCCCAACTTTTTCCATAGTCTAAGGCATGGCTCGAAGCATATCTTCAAGAACTTGGTTGACGCTGTTACTGTCGACCATCCGCTCGAGGGTGATAAGTCATCTTGAAGTTGAGTCTGGTTCCTAAAGCTTCGTGAAGACTCTTCCAAAATCGGAAGTGAACCGAGAACCTCTATCGAGACAATCTTCTTAGGTACACCATGTAAACAAACAATCTTGGCCACATATAATTCAGCTAGTTTGCTACTCGATAAGTGGTCTTGATCGGAATGAAATGGGCCACTTTAGTCAATCATCAATTATCACCCAAATGGAATCACATCCTGTTTGGGTCCTAGGAAGTCCGTAATGAAATCCATACCAATTTCTTCCCACTTCCATTCAGAATTGGTAATGGTTGTAACAAACCGGTGGGTCTTTGATGTTCTCGCTTTAACTCGTTGACATACATCACAACGGCAACAAATTCAAATGATTTCTCGCTTCATGCTGACCCACCAATACTTCTCTTTCAGATCCCGTACATTTTGGTACTTCCGGATGAATGGAGTAGGGTGATTCATGTGCTTCTTTCGAATTGATTGCTTTAATTCCTGGCGATTAGGCACACAGATGCGATTTCCAACCACACTTGCTCCTTGCTCATCTTCAGAGAACTCGGGCTTTGCCTCTTCTCATATTCTTTTGATTTCTTTGATGTCTTCGCCTTCTAACTGCTTTTTCTCTAATCGACTCAAGAGTGGGTTGAACTTCCAAAGCATTGACACATCCTTGATTGACAATCTCTAGATTTAGATGCTTCAGCCTTCATACAATTAAGCCGATTCTTCCGAACCAAAATGGTATTGCAATCGCCTTTCTACTCGGGGCATCTGCAACTACATTTGCTTTACCCTGATGATAATGAATTCCAAGGTCGTAATCTTTTATCGGCTCTAGCCATCTTCGTTGTCCGAGGTTGAGTTCGACCGAGTAAAATGTATTTCAGACTCTTATGATCCGTGAAAATCTCACAATGTTACCAATGAGATAATGCCGCCAGATTTTGAGCATGCACAATTGTTTGCTAACTCAAGATCATGAGTCGGATAATTTCCTTCGTGTGGTCTTAATCGACGAGATGCATAAGCCACTACTTTGCCTTCTTGCATAAGTACACATCCAAGTCCTTGACGGGATGCATCGCAGAAGATTTCAAAGTCCTTATGAATATCGGCAAGACTAACACCGTGCGAAACTAATCTCTTTTTCGCTTCTTGGAAACTCTTTTCACGAGCCTCTGTCCATTCAAACTTTTTCTCCTTTTTGAAGTTGAGTCATGGGTCTTGCTATCTTGGAGAACCCTTCAATAAATCTGCGGTAATACCCGCTAATCCAAGGAAACTTCTCACCTCAGGATGACTTGGGTTGTTTCCAACCCATTACGGCTTCAACTTTGGTCGGATCTATCGACTCCTCCTGTGACACAATATGTCCAAGGAATGCCACTTGACTTAGCCAAAATTAGCACTTGCTAAATTTGGCATAAAGTCGATTCTCTCTCGAAGTTTTCCCAAAATTATTCGAGATGATCCTCGTGTTCATCTTCATTCTTTGAATAAATGAGAATATCATCGATAAACACAACCACAAACTTATCCAAGAATTCCATGAACACTTTGTTCATCATATTCATGAAGTAAGCGGGCGTTTGTCAAACCGAACGACATCACTTTGTGAATTCATACATCCATATCTGGTTGTGAATGCGATCTTGGGATATCTTCAGTCCGATCTTTAGTTGGTGATAGCGGATCTCAAGTCAATCTTTGTAAATACACTTGCTCCTTTAATTGATCAAACAGATCATCGATCCTAGGTAGCGGTACTTATTCTTGATTGTCACTTCATTAAGTGATCTGTAATCCACACACATTCTCATACTATTGTCTTTCTTCTTGACAAATACCTGGCGCCCCCAAGGTGATGAGCTTGGCGTATATAACCTTTTCTGCTTTAGTTCCATTATCTGCTTCTTCATCTCTGCCAATTCATTGGCCGCATTCTATAGGGTCGCTTTGAGATTGGGGCGGTCCTCGACTAAGTCAATTATAAATACTACGTCCTGTCGGGTGGCATGCCGTAGTTCATCGGGAAAAACATCCGGAAATTCTTGTACCATCGGTATATCTTCAAGCTTTAACTCTTTCAAGTCGGTTAGAACTAATCTTTCTCTCGTACTAGTTTTGGGCTTGAATTCAACCGAGATTCCTTGCTCATTGGTAAGAGCAATAGACCTATTGGCACAATTTATTTGTCCTTGATTCTTGGCTAACCAATCCATTCCAAGAATCACATCCAAACCTTGAGAATGCAAAACTATCAAATCGCTAGGAAGGTTACTCCGGATATTTCAAGGATAAGGTTTGGGCAAAGACAACTGGTTCTCATTTCTGAGCCCGGGGAGTGAATTATCATAGGATTATCTAAAGTAGAGATAGGTAACCCATGTTTTCCCACAAATTTATTGGAAACAAAAGAGTGTGATGCTCCGGAATCAAATAGGACTAAGGCCGGTGATCTTTAATTAGAAAACGCATTCAAGGACGACATCCCGTCTCGCTTGAGCTTCCTCTGCGTAACGTGGTTCACACGCCCTTCAGATATCGGATCGCGGCTTTTGATTGCCATCGGTGGTCGGAACTCTGGTGTTGGCCTAGCGGTGGTGCACCTTGCGACTTCTTAGGGCATCTGTTAGCATAATGCCCGTCCTCGTTGCGGTGAAAACATGTCACTCCATTCCGATGAAATCGGATTCTTCTGCCGAGACCGACCTCCGCTTGAGTTACTCTGAGCTTTGAAGTATTGAGGTCTTTGTGTTGGTCTTTGGAGCTCGAGTGTGGAAGATCTGAAATCCTCCACGCCGCGGTGGTGAGAGGCTGTAACGCGAGGCTTGGGTTGTCCTCCAAAGATTGTACTTCGAGCGGCCATCCTCGCTTGCAGTTCTCCATCTGCAGATGTTTGGCCTCTGGCGAAAAAGCTTTATTCACCAACCTTCTGGAAGTCGGTGTAGTCATTGGAGACCAATTGGGTGAGATCTCATCGTTTAAACCATCCATGAACCTTTCTGCCTTTCTTCATCACTAGCCACATCTCTTTGGGGCATAGCGAGCAAGCCGGTTGAATTTGTGCGTATTCACCCACCGTGCGGTTGCCTTGTTTGAGCGCGTGGAACTCTTTCTTCTTTAGGGTCATTATCCCAATGAATATGTGCATGGCGAAAGCTTGTACAAACTCATCCCAAGTGATAGTTTGTGAATTGGCATGGGTGATGCGAAGTTGTCCCACCATTCTCGTCAACCATTGAGTTGGTGAGAGGCAAAAGGACTCTCTCACGATCAAGACATCGAGTGATATCCGACTTCTTCCCGATAGCGCGATCCGATCATCGGCATCCATCGGCTCAGTCTTTCTTTGGAGAAGGTCGGTGGACGACACGCATAAATTCGCCATGGTCAATCTTTGTGCGGTGGAGGTGGTGGTGGTGCTTGAGTGGTCTTTGCTTGGTTGATGTTAATGGGTGAGCTAGCGGTGTCTATCGATGATGTCGATTGGCCATCATCTGCGCCAATCGTGCCCTTCTGGCGGTGGAGGAGGTGGTTCTTTGGACGGGGTTTTCTGTGTCTGCGTTTGGATTTCCTTGGCCTTGAGCGCTACCCTTCGCCACGGCGTGTGGTAACCATCTGTGGAATCTTCTAAAGACTCGAATAGAGTATAGAAATAAAGTTCTAAGGAATAATATTTTTAACGACCCAAGAACTAACAAGCACAAGACAAAAGAACCAAATTTTGCCAAAAATAGTCCTTTTATTATTTTATTTTATTGTTTGATTATGGCTATCACAAGAGACATTGATAGCTCATAATTCGCATCTAACGATCATATGAGATCTGACTAAGGTGTAAGAGGGTATAATCGGCTGCATAAGTACTACCCTCTCTGCCTTGTATATAGCCACTCTTCTTCCGCTTTGACCTTTCTTACGCATCTAGCGGTCGCATTACGAGTATTACTCGGTTCATCCAGAGTGTTCCGTAGGCATAATCCATTGCCTTAGACAGTCCACTTGGTGAGTAAGCTCAGAGAGTCCTCATACTCAAGAGATCGAAAGGTGCTATCCAAATTTAGTCGGAATGTGCATGGGGTGGTAGTGAAACTCGGAGTCCTCAAAATAATTGTTGTAAATATGGCGTAGGCGACGTGTTGCCTCTCTGGCTGCATCCTGAAGTCCATCAACGAAATTATCACGTCTCACTGGGGCGTCGAAGATGTGGTGGTTTGTGTTTGGTTGAAGGTTGGCGTAGAGGATTACTTCAAGTCTCCAACGCTCTTGGTTCCCCACTTTATACATGTACCCTTGATAAGTTGGTCTCTGGTTGTAACCTAAGTGTTGCATCATCTTCCATAGAAGTGCAGCCCAGTGTCCGGCGAAAATTCCATGGGAAATCCGGGTTGGTTGTTCAGCCATCTACAATTTAAAGAATAAGATGAGTTGATAACCATTTTAAAAAGAAGTGTTGAGAAGACTCTTGAATAGACTCAAAATATGTTTAGTTTTTTGAAAAATAAATCCTTAAGAAAATTCTAAGGCCACGTCCTACAGTCGATATGGCTCTGATACCACTTTTGTCGAACCCGGGAGCGAAGGATCCCGAATTCTCTGTGTTCATACATTAGTCCAGGATAGCTAATGTACACAGTCAAACAAAAGTGATAATCAAAACATATCACGCATTTTATTAATATTTATTCAGAGATTATTACAAAGAGCCTGAGGCCAAATAAAGTAAAACACAGCGGAAGCAGAATAATAGTAGTAGACCCAACGATTCGCCACAGGCAATCGTGCTGAAGCGCACCTAAGCGTCAAGATCCTCACCGCCTGGTAGATATCTTCTCCTAATAAAGATTATTCACAGAGAGTGAGCACAACTACCGTGCTCGCAAGTTACACCAATATGGAATTGATATGCATGCATAAGGTAGACAAAGGATCTTGGCAAGGTTATTTTATGTAAAAGCGGCGGTTTTAATTTAAATAATCATATTAGATTTCAAAGCCATTTCATACAATAATCTAAATCTCCATTTTAAATGACAATAGTTTATTGTGGATAACCTCCATAAAAGATGATGGATATCCTCCAATCACAATGGCTACCCGCCTAATTTTCCCACAGGACTATCCATCCCGAAACTATCTGTTGAAATCATTTTAAAACCAAAACAAATCTAACTCGAGTGGCTTTGCTAGCATGTCCATGATCATGACGCCGCTATTCAATAGTTTTACACTCTGCGAGTTTGTACAACTTTACCCACACGAGATATTATACTCTTTGTGTCGGCCAATCCACGCTTCTAAGGCGTGTGAGAGCAAACATCACAAGGCCATTATAATGTTCTACCTCAAAGTACTTGTGCAGCTAAGGTTTCGCTTCCATTGACCGAGTCCTCCTAAACCCCTCTTGCGCCAGATGGGAAAAGCTGTCTGCACCCGACACCCATACATACAACATAGCACAAATAACTAAGAGGTATTACAAATTATTTAGCTGTGTCCTGCCCATACAGACATGTGGTTGTACGATAAGGCATAACAAAATGCGCTCAAGACCGGTCCTCAATTGACTTGGCGTCATTCAATTTAAACCACAGGTCTTAATCTTAACCAGACTAAGCCTGCATAAACCTCGCACCCACCATTCATCCTTTTCGCCCAAGTCCAAACCCTTTTGATTTTATTTCTATAAAACCATCTTTACAAATTCTCTATGGTAAAACAATACCATAGTTTTAATTTTCAAAGAAATTTTATTGAGTTGGCTAAAATTCTCCCAAAACATAAATCATGGTCTAAGTATTTATGAAGCATTTGATTATTAAACATAATAATTTATCTAAGGTGACAAAGGAATGTCAAGGCAACATCCAAAATTTGGCATACAAGGATAATAGGAATAACTAATTATTTAAACAGAATTTGAAATATTTGAATAAAATTATGCATGCATTTAATAATTTAAAAACTGAATTTAATTAACTTTAAAATAATAGGGCAAAATGGTCAAAGTATAACTTGCCTTCGTTGCGATCTGAAAATCTAAGTCTTGAGAAGTATCAAATTCCGGAATCGTCAAAGTCTAAACGTGAAAATAAGGCAAATCAAATAAAATTCAAATAAAACTCAGAAATACAAAATAAACCAAGTCTAAATATAATAATTTTATTTTATTGAGCTAGATAATCAAATTATAAAATTTTAGAAATTTGTTTCACTAAATTTGGAGTTAGGATTCAATTATTATGAATTTTACAAATTTTAATCTAAATTTGATATTTAAAAGAATTCAAAATTCTAAAACAGAACTAAAATGAACTCTAAATTGATTTATTATATTTTATTTAGTTAGACAATAATTTTCTAAAATTTTAGCAACTTGAATCATCTAATTTGGAGTTATAATGCAAAAGTTATGAATTTTACAAATTTTAAACTAAATCATATTAAACAATTTTCTCGAATTATTCTCCTAAAGGAAATTCTAATTATTAGCATCTTGACGTCGTGATGATTTTCCAGGAATTAAATGAATTAAAATAATTTTTCTGACATGTGGGGCCTAAGTGTCATAGACACGGTCTATATGAACTAAGTCCATGCGGCTTTAGGGTTCGGGGTTGTGGTGATATGGCGCTGTGAGGGTGACGTGGCGCCACGCAGGCATCCACGTCGGATCCTGGGCTGAGGTGGCGCCGCGTTGGCGCTTGCGTGGCATGGCCACGCTTGTTCGATGGGCGAAGTCGGCAACACCCTCGCGCGACGCCACGCACGGCGAGGGTGTGAATGGGCGCTGCTCGAGAGAGGGAGACGCTGGACACGATGCTTACCAAATTAGCGGCGGCACGTGACCGGAGACTCGACGGCGTTGAGGTTTTAGCGGCGACGGCGGCGGCTTATGGTGACGAAGATGTTCTTGAGGCGTTCCGACAAAACGGAGATGAGCAGCAGGTTCGCGATGAGTCAACGATGATGAAGATGACGGCCACGAGGACGCGGTGCCAACGAGTGCGCCGGAATCGAAGAAAATTCAAAACTTGGCACGGTGAAAAATCTCCAAATTCCTCAAGGTGAGAACGAGAGTGAGTGAGTGGTCGCGTTGGATTGAGGGAGCAAGAGCGCACCCTGCTCCTTTATAGGGTCAGGCGATCGATAAGACGAGAGATCGTCGTGGCTTCAATGGCGGCGGTGGCGAAGTGGAGATTAAAGAGGTTAAAGAGGGGAAAACGGAGTGAGTGCGGCGAGAGGCGCGTTTGATTTGCACTTAACGCGAGAAAAGGGGGTAGTAAAGTCTTGGCGTTAAGGCTTGAGTGAAGGGCGGCCATGGCGGCGGTCTTGTATGACCAGCGAGGAAGATGGAAGCGGAAGAAGAAAGGTCACAAGCCGTTGGATGCGGATCGTGAGGCTTGGAGAGGCGTGTGGCGTGGTCACGTGTTTGTTTGTCCGATCACGAATCGTCACGGTTGATGAGTTAGTTGTGTGGGCAGCTGAGAGAGAGGAGTTGGGCCGGAGGCTTTATTTAAATATCTGTTTAGAAGTTTTCTTTTGTTTTTCTATTTAATTTAATCCTGAAAATTAAAATAGGCTTTAGAATATAACAATTAACATCCAAAAATTCTAGAAAAATTCACATAAATTCTTAGAGACATTTTAGACTTAATAAAATTATTTCCAACTTAAACTTGATAATAGATTTTGTAGTTAAATTTATTTTATCTTTAACTAATTAGGAAAAGTTTTAAAAATTTGAATTTCCACAAAAATAAATAAATTTTAAATTTTCTCTGAAATTGAATTTTGGGTTTTTACAAAGGGCGTCCACCAGCTTGGCACTCATACATCTTGATGTGTGTGGACCAATAAGTCACGACAATTAGAGGTGGTTTTCGATTTCATTACTTTCACCGATGACTATAGTAGATATGGATATATCTACTTAATGAGGCACAAGTCGGAATCCTTTGAAAAGTTCAAGGAGTTTCGAATGAAGTCTGAGAATCAACTTGGTAAGACAATCAAATCTTCTGATCGATCGTGGAGGTGAGTTTTAAGCCATGAGTTTGGTAATCATTTGAAACAATGTGGAATTGTTCCACGCTTACACCACCCTACTCCACAATGGAATGGGGTGTCCGAAGCGGCGTAATAGGACCTTGTTGGACATGGTTCGATCAATGATGAGCCAATCGGATCTGCCATTGTATTTTTGGGGTTATGCTCTAGAAACCGCTTTCATTTTAAATAAGGTACCATCTAAATCAAGAGATAAGACACCATATGAGATATGGATGGGAAAAGTCCTAGTTTGTCTTTTCTAAGGATTTGGGGATGTGACGATATGTTAAGCGTTTGACGTCGATAAGCTCACACCCAAATCGGATAAATGCTTCTTTATAGGATATTCTAGGAAACCAAAGGATATTATTTCTACAACCGAAGAAGACAAAGTTTTTGTTGCTCGAAATGGTGTCTTTTGGAGAAAGAGTTTCTTTCAAAAAGAGTCGATGGGGAGAAAGGTGCAACTCGAAGAAATTCGGAAACATCTGAAAGTGTTTCAACTCCTCTTGAACCTCTCTTGGATGAACAAATTGTTGTTGAACACAGTAGATAAGGCACCACCCCACGTAGATCAAAAAGCGCGTCAATTGCCTACAAGGTATGGGCATGACGTATTATTATTGAATAATGGTGAGCCTAAGACTTATGAGGAAGCGATGATGGACCCGGACTCGAGAAATGGCTTGGAGCCATGAAATCCAAATAGATTCCATGAGAGAAAATCGGGTTTGGAACACGGTCGATCCACTTGATGGTGTCAAAACCATTGAGTGCAAATGGATCTATAAGAAAAAGATTGATATGGATGGAAATGTTCACATTCATAAGGCTCGACTAGTCGCAAAAGGTTTTCGACAAGTTCAAGGAGTTGACTACGATGAGACTTTCTCACCATGAGCGATGCTTAAATCTGTTCGGATCATTCTAGCAATTCTTGCATATTTCGACTATGAGATATGGCAAATGGATGTCAAAACAGCTTTCCTTAATGGAAACCTAGATGAGGATGTGTACATGACACAACTTTGAAGGTTTTGTCGATCCAAACAATGCTAGTAAAGTATGCAAACTTCAAAAGTCCATTTATGGGTTGAAGCAAGCATCTCGGAGTTGGAATATACGTTTTGATGAGGAGATCAAAAGGTTTGGTTTAAATCAAGAACAAAGAAGAACCTTGTGTTTACATGAAGGTTAGTGGGAGCGCACTTGTTATTCTCGATCTTGTATGTAGATGACATACTCTTTGGTGGAAATGACATTCCAATGCTAGAATCATTAAATCTTCATTAAGAAAAAGTTTCTCAATGAAAGATTTAGGAGATGCAACATATATCTTGGGAATAAGGATCTATAGAGATAGATCTAAGAGGCTAATTGGATTAAGCCAGGAAATGTACATAGACAAAGTGTTGAATCGGTTCAACATGCAAAATTCCAAGAGAGGATTCTTGCCCATGGCACATGGCATTAATCTTAGCAAGAATCAGTGTCCTACGACCACTGATGAGCGACCACTGATGAGCGAGACAAAATGAGTGATATTCCATATGCTTCGGCCATTGGATCTATCATGTACGCCATGATATGTACACGACCAGATGTATCATATGCTCACGAGTGTTACGAGCATATACCAAGTGATCCGGTGAAGGTCATTTGGACAATGTGAAAAACATTCTTAAGTACTTAAGAAGGACTAAGGATGTGTTCCTAGTTTATAGCGGTGATGAAGAGCTCGTTGTAAATGGTTACACCGATGCGAGCTTTCAAACCGACAAATATGATTATCGTTCATAATCTGGTTTTGTATTCATTTTGAATGGAGGAGCGTTGAGTTTGGAAAAGTTCAAGCAAGAGGCGGTTCTTGATTCCACGACAGAGGTCGAGTACATTGCGCTTCAAGTCGCAAAAGAAGGTGTTTGGATAAGGAATTTCATTCTTTGAATTGGGAATGGTTCCGAGTGCCTCGAGCCCAATGGATCTCTATTGTGACAACAATGGAGCCATTGCTCAAGCTAAGGAGTCTAGATCCCATCGAAGTCCAAACACATACTCAAGCGTTATCATCTTATCCGCGAATTGGTGGATAGAGGAGATGTTAAGATATGCAAAGTTCATACAGATTTAAATGTTCCTGATCTGTTGACAAAGCATCTCACACAAACCAAAGCATGAGGCACACACAAGAGCTATCGGTATTAGATACCTAAAATGATTGACTCTAGTGCAAGTGGGAGACTGTTGGAAATATGCCCTAGAGGCAATCATAGAGATGATTATATTTCATTATGTTCATGACATTGGATAATGTGTTATCTTGTTCCTAGAATAATATTGTTAATATTTATTATCAAGTATGTGACTTGGTTGTGAAACTCTATATTCCTGCGATAATTATTCTTACACGATCCATGGTCGTAAACATATGTGGACACATATGAATAGACTAGCATATGTATTGGTTGATGACTATGTTTCACAAGTCATAGATATGGAGATATCAAACCAATAATATGGACACATGTTAGAGAACATGATGTTGGATAAGACCCACATTGAGACACTATTGAGATTGTTATGAATCTATGTGTCGTTAGTTGGTCTCAAGCAATAATGATGTATAATCCTTAGACTGAGATCGGCATGGTTTCCTACATGTGTAAGAGCACTCTTAGGGGTTGCCAAACGCTACACCGTGAATCGGGTAGTTATAAAGGTAGCTTTGGGTATGCTCAAACATGGAGAGGAATGTGACCGGTGGGATATGGATTTGCCCTCCTAACATAACAGAGAGATGTCTCTGGGCCCTCGTTGTGATCGGATAAAGAAAGTGCATGGCCATGCCACTAGTAGTCAAGTATTCACCACGTAAAGTTATCGACACTCGATCGAGAAAGTATTGAGCATACCATGGATGACACAACATCTCACCGAGTTCGACCGGACATCGTGAGGCAAAGGGAGTATACACGAGTAGGTCGCTTAGTTCGACGATTCTGATTTGGTCGTATCTGATACTAAGCCGGTCGTAGATCGGTCGAGCGTAGTCACGAGTGGTCGTAACACGTCGTAAGCAATTACGAGTGGTCGTGACCAAATCTGACTGATCGTATAAAGATAGGACCTAGTCGTAAGTGATGAGGACCTAGTCGTAGATCATATTGCATTAAGGTTCGTCCGATGTAATTCGTGTGTATTCGGAATCGATATGTTACGCTAGGAGTCACTACGACTCGTGATCGGAAACGGCTTCCGAGTCACAACCGAACTACACATGAACCTCTGGGTCACACACTTAACAGGTTGGAACAAATCGAGACGAATACGATTAAATGGCGTGTTCGGATAGGATCCGTCACAAGCACTATATAAGGAGGTGCATGAGGTCATTGGGATGGGCGTGAAACACCACCAAAACCCTAGCCGCCATCTTCACGAGAGCTCCACCGCGCGACTTGGTCTTTGCACACCGACGTTCGGTTGTTCCTTCCTGGGCGTGTGGATACCGTAGAGCGCTACTACGATTGTTGCGCTTGAGGACGATCCGCGATCTTCACAAGGAACCACGAGGCGTTCTTTGGAGGAGACGATCGACTACGACCACGGTATCGACTTCTTTGGACATTGGACGATCGACTCGACCACTACATTGTGGCGCCCTTCGTTGGACGGTTGCTCCAACCCTTCTTTCATTGCTCAAGGCGTCGGTGGTAACGATCTATGATCATCTACTTGCATGGCTTCTGGTTTGCGTGGTAGAATTTTTATTTGTAGCTATCGTAGCCTACCCGTGACCCAACAGATGTGTGCGCACACATCGAAGCTAAAAAACTAAAGGGACTTGCCATCGCAATTGGAAGTAGCGGTGATTGAGTAGAAGCATTAGAAGAATCGTCCCATGAAGAAATAGCTATAAATTATGTGACCACGGTAGAATCTATGAATAGAATGACATCCAATATCGATAGCAGTCAAGCAGGTAAGCTCTCCTTCGCCACTCGGAATGCTCCACGATGCTACTGCCCAAACCATCACTAGCGAGGTTGTGCATGCTCTGCCTTTGGCGGCATGTGCGTCTACCAACTCTACCATGACCTAGGCAGCTCCAGTTGCAGAAGTCACCATCATATCAAACAACTTGGAGGTCCACACTGAGGTTTCTCTCACAGAGCCAAGTACAGATCCTCCACATAATCAAGTTGAATCTATTTGGTGTGATGGGCATGTAGAAGTGTTGATTGCCATCTCTGACACTACGTAAGACTCTGAAGTAGAGATGTCGTCTCCGACCACGCCGCCTGTGGTGGACGGGCAAACAAGCATGCAGGTCATGCCTAGTGAAGCTCTAGGGACCAACTCGGCGAGCACCCTAGTTAATCATACCATGAGTGGTCCCAGTGACCTCTTCTCTGTGCCCTCGCCACCCGTCTTGCCGCAACGACCATCATTTCTACCAGTTTCAGCCCTGCCAAAGCATGCTCGCCAACCTTTTGGCGTGGCCAACGTCCGACGTAGTGCTCGCCTTGCCGTCAAGTCTTGACCAATCACGGTGATCGGAAGGGCGCAACAGAACCTATGCCGCAAGCTAGGTCTCCTACAGGATGTCGCCAGCCCCCTTGAGATAGCCCTCAAGGAACACACAACCACTTTCGTTGGGCCGATGCCTCCTGACAAGATTGAGGCGATCAATACATTGTACAAGCTTGACGTTCAAATTAAGCTTCGTGGCCAGGGAGCGGGTGGTTTTTCTGGATGACGCTACTGCTATGGAAGCTTCTTTACTTATGTTGGCTGTTGTGCTTGTTGTTACTCCCGGCCCGCGAGGGAAGACGCTGAGTAGAACGATTGTCAAGGTCGTACTGTTTGGACAGTGGAGAAACCCTTGGATGGACTACGACCAGGATCAGACTGTGGCTAAGTTCAAGGAGAAATCAAGGGCTTGATCCAGCTAGAGAGGTGTAACATCCCAAATCTCATCCCAAGTATGGTTTGTGTTTCAAATGTATAAAAATATGGTATTTTTAAAACTTTTGTTGCATCTTGTTATCTTTTGCATTTTCTGGTTTTGCATTCTTTAGTTTGGTGTTTTTAAAACCTAAAACATCCAAGTTGAAAATACAAACCTATGAGTTAAATAAACAAAGTGACATAAAAGGGTGATAAATAAAACTCCCAAACTTAACTTAATTATACTGAACCTAAAAAGAGAATTTAACTCAAGCATGTTTTGAAATTTCACTCACATCAAAAAATAAAATTATTTGCAAGCTGAAACTTGAAAACATTTTAGGGAAGAATGTAATGCCTGAAAAGCCCTAGGAAATTTATGTAAGGTCACACTCTAGGTCAGGAACCCTCCTCCAAAATTTCAGAATTTTTGGAACAAATCATCTATCTCTAAAAATCCCTAAACTTTTAGCCTTTTGTTTAAGCATCAGTCAACGCTTGGTTGATTTGGTCCGGCGGCTCGACCCTCGTCCCAACCGAACCAGACCCGACTCGCTCCTTTCCTCTATGGCTGACTAGCTGGGCCCACAGGCCAGCACTTCCCTTCCACGCGTCCCTGCCCTTTTCTTTGCATGCGCGCCACGCCGGCCGAACTCACGCCACGCCGCCCTCGTCGCCCATGCCGCCTCCACCTCGCTCCCTCTACCGCTTCCCTATAAGGCCAGCACCGAGCTCTCTTAGCCTCCCCTTCCTGGCTTTCTTCCACCTCCCCCTCTCCTCTTCCACTGAAGACACGCATCGAAGAGCAACGCCGCTCGGCCGCCAAGCCACCATGCGCACCCCGCCGTTCCAGACCCTCCGGTGAGCTCCGCCACCAGAAGACCGCGTCACGGTGCGTCCTAGCTCCCCAAGAGGCTTTCCCCTCCATCAATTTGGGGAATACCCCACCGAGGCAGCCGCGCACCGCCTTCTTCTCCGGGTCCAGCCGACACCGCCTCCACAGCAGTCGTTTCTTCTCCGGGCACCCCCTCTCCAATTCCTCCCCATGGGAGCATCTTCTAGCATCACTTCACCGTCCCCTACAACTCACTTGTTCTCTCTACCTCCTCAGGTCGCCGCCGCCGTTGGCCACCCCGCGCCGCCCTGGGTCGACGTCGCTGGCCCACCTCAGCACTTCCTCGCCATCACCGACTGCCCCTGCATGCTCCAGGTACCTCCCTCTAGCTCATGCGCACTCTATTTCTCTCCCTCATTCTCTCCGGTGTGCCACCCTCCTTTCTCCTCCACGGCCGACTGCCACTTGTCGTCGTGCGCTCGCTCCAGTGCATCTCTAGCCACACCAAGACCTCCCCTAGCCTCCTTGTCACCCGAGCATTCCATTTTTGCCCTCAATGGCCGCCGCCATCACTTCCAACCGCCAGCGATGGGTGCTGCCCATTTCAGCCCGAGCCGCCCTAGACCTCCCCTGCGACAGCTCTCTCTGTGTCTCTGCGCATGAACCACTGTCACTAAAAATTTGGAACCCACTTATATGGCTAACCATCACCTAGCTGTCCGTTAGTCACTCAATGCATTAACCAAAAATTGAAATTTGATGTTTGAGAAAAGTTACATTGGCAGCACTTCATTTCAGAACATTTTTGTGTTGTCGGTTGATTTAACAGTTGTATAGACAGAGAAGAGTTTTTGTCAATAAATTTCAATTTGCAAAACCAGTTACCTAACAATAGCCAAATCTGAAGTATGTTATCTGAAGGAAGTAGCTAGTAACACTTAGCACTTTAGTTCAGAGAACTATCCTGTTATAGGATGCATAAAGGAGTTTGAATGAAAAAATAAAGTGATAGTAAGCTAATGATTTTGCCAACACAAGAAAGTAAAGTCTTTTTGGTAAAATGTGAGTAGAGAAGATGCAAACTTGAAATGTCAGTGGAGACCGACACAAGTTTAGCTAAGTCGAAATTTTAGTTAGCAAGAAGCTGGGTTAGACAATACTGCAAATCCCTACTTAAAAAGTTCAGAATGTCTAGAAGACTTAAGACAATTGGAATGGTTAGAGACCAAATGCATTTACTAATAAGCATTTGTAATGACTGTTAAATCACTCATATATGTTTGACCAAAAGGATAATTGAACTAAGAGAGAAGTATAGTCAACAAATGCCCATTCTCAGGATAACTCCTCATTTTGGAATAGATAAACAGAGAAGGTTAAATGGGTATATGAACAGGGGATAGGATATGAAAATGGCTAAAGATAACAGTAGGCTTATGACCAGGGTTAATGCAAGTAGTTGAAAATCTCATTATTTCAAATAGCTATTAAAATTCTACCTAACAGCAGCACTTCAATCTGAAAAAGTAAAAACAAGCAGTGAACCACCAATTGGTCAAAAGGTTCAGTGAACTAGATAATCAAAGAGTGCTTTGAGTAGGCAAAGAAATTGATAAGAAAAATCTGAGAAGAACAGTAGGCCATTGTTTGGATAAAAGAATTGGTTAGTGAGTTAAATGATTTAGAGGATACTTTAATTAGACAAATGCATAAGAAAGACTTGGATGTGGCTAGTTAAACAATAGTAACTTTATGCCATGAACATGACAACAGTAATAGTGGTACTAGGTCTTTGAGATAATTGATATAAATTAGTAAAGCAATCAGAGATTTAAAAATCATTAGTATATATTTTAGTTAGAAATTAACCTAGTGTAATGGTTGTACCTTAGTTAATAAGCCTAATCATGATAATGACCATGAAAAGGACACACTTGAAACATGGAAGTTCCTCGATAAATAGGAATTACTAACAAAATGAGTTATTAAAATAAGATACACCTCCTATGCAAGTCATGGTAAGAAACTCTCAATAAACCGGTATCAAGTCAACCTCAAATCAAAACATTAATAACTTAACACATACGAACTCAGAATTAAATAAATCTTTTTGCTAAATTCATCTAAAATCATACTATACTAGAATATGCAATAATATTTGGATTTGCTTTCTGTTGGATTTATTTCTCCATTTGTGCTTTGTTTCTGGTTCTTTCGAATAGACGTTGGAATACACGAGCAAGATTATTGACGATCAAGCGACAACCTCACTCTCTGAACAATATAAGCAAGAACAAGACAAGCACCCCCTTTGATCATATTGATCCCAGTATTTTACTTAAAGTACTTTGTTTTGCAACTGTATGTATGCATGCTATTTTGAAAATTATGTTCGTGGGTAGAAATAGTTAAATTCCTAATTATTGCATTACCCTCCTTGAATGTTGATATCCCATTATTCTTTTGTTAATTAGGATATATGTATGTATGGGAAATTTTCTATGGTAGGATAGATCGATGCTTAGTCATGCTAGTAATTGTAGTCGAAAGTGGTTGATGGAGCTAGTCCATCGGCCGAAGAGAATTGAATCATGCTGAAACTTGAGGATTGTGTGAATCGAATTATGTTGGAATTTGAGGAATGTGTTAAATCGAATTTTGTTGGACTTGAGGATTGTGTTCAGATCTTGAATCTGGTTGTTGTGAACTTGTTGGGTTGTGGATATTCTAGGTTGGACTTGGACGGGTGATAGGTTGTGTTCTTTCTACCAAACCACTAATTGTTGTACCTATTGTTGTTGTTGTCAGGGGCACCCATGGTTCAGTTGCGAACGATAGCCTGCCATGGTGTGTTTCCCATTGTTGTTACTAGGGACACCCATGGTTCAGTTGTGAACGATAGTCTGCCATGTGGTGTTTCCTAATGTTGTTGTTACAAGGGTCATCCGTGGTTCAGTTGCGAACAATAGCCTGCCATGTGATGTTTCCTATTGATGTTAAGGGTCACCCATGGTTCAGTTGCGAACGATAGCCTGTCATGTGGTGTTTCCCATTGTTACGAGATTCACCTATGTTTCAGTTGCGAATGATAGCCTACCATGGGGTGTTTCCTCGGGTGGTCTGATAATTAGAATCTGATAATTGGGTTTAGGAGCATTTGGGAAGGGTATGCGTTTGTGATCATTGATTAATGTGAAAACTATTGAATTGTTACTTTACGGTTATGAGATTGTGATCATGGATTGATGTGAGGTATTATGATATGTTACCTTGCTGTCATTTAAGTATTTAAAATGTTTTACTTGCTGCCATTTGAATCTAAATATGATATCTTGCTGAAAATTATCGCTTTATGTTGAAAATTGCCTACTGTAGTAGCCTCTTCCTTTGATAGCCATGCATATAATATAACATTTGCGATACACTACAAGTTTTGCGTAGTACATTCGTGTACTCACTGTTTGCTTTTATTTATTAATCTGGATAGCAGGAATTGAGATCAATTCGGGTAAGGAAAGATGCGCAGGAAACGTCGATTTGCTAAGGTTTTAACTCTAGTCGGTTGCCCAGCGGGTTATGGCAAGCCATTGGGACTCCATCGTTGGTTATTTCATGGTTTAATTTTAGTTTATTTATCGTTTTCCGTTGCGTGATTGATATTTTATCTTGCAATATTATGATTAACTGTGTGCGATTTGATACTATGTTGTGAAGGTGTATGTGTACCACTCCTGGGAGGTACATAATGCCCCGAGAGCGGGAAAATTTAATTTGTGATGCTAAGATCAATTTGAGGATTAAGCAATACAAGTTAAATCGTCCGGTGACTCTCACAAGAGGTGCCTAGCGCAATCTTTTCAGGAGAGTAACTATTTTGTATCCTTAGGCATTGGACCACTGAGAGTTTCTTCTTTTCTTTTTGACCTTTTATGATCCTTTAGGATCAGGCCTCTGATTTATTCGTGCTTTTGTTAATATAATAGGAAGTTCTCATGGATGTTTCTTTTAAAAAAAAATCTAACACTCTTTATACATCGTCGAGGGCCTACGAATTTTCTGTCAGCAACTCAAATAGTACGATTACCAATTTCCTCACAAGCGAGAATGTAAATTTGCCATAGGTCACGAGCGATTGCTGTAAACTTTATCATTCAATTACAAAATCTACCGTACAATTTAGGCATCATCTGTCAGATTGGTTTTATCACGTGAATCCATAATTGTACGACTATATAACGCCAAAAAGCCCTACCATAGGTCCGAAGCTTATGATTCATATGCCAATAATTTGAAAGATTAGCTATCACCTCTTAGCTATCACCTCTCAGTGATACGGTGGAGTTGTGGTGTATGATTTTATCTATTAGGGTTTAAATCTTGGTGTCTATCATTACGGATATACGAGTGCACTCTAGTAGGATTTTTATGCGCTTCCTCATAATTGCAAAAAAAAACTCCTGAAAACTGTTGAAACAAAATACAAACTCAGGTCAATATTCTCCGGCCCCCGCACGTGAAAAAACCAAAATCAAACTAGGCAAACACAAACTCAAGTCAATATTCTCCAGCGCCCGCACGAGAAAAAACCAAAACCAAACTAGGCCTCCGCAGTAGAGGATCCGGTCTCGATCGATTGACCACCCAATTCACCCGAAGTCCACCCGGACTCCAGGCACGAGACTGCTACGAACCTGCCGTATTGGTGGCCGGCTGGCCGCACGTTATAAATTACGCGCCCTGTCTCTCCTCTTTTTCCACCCACACCAACCCCATCCCAAATCAACCAGCGAACCACAACCAAAACCCAAACAGCCAAGGCATCAAAGCTATCCCTCTCTTCTCCCCGTTTGTTCGCCGCCGCCGCCGCCGGGGGCTTCGCCGGAGAAGCGTCCACGGTAAGCCATTCCCACCGCCACCCGTTGCTTTCAACGTCCCAGAGGCTTTAGGCTCGAGATCGAAGCGCGACGAATCGCTGTCTGCCCCGGTTTGGCCTGGCCCAGATCTTGCGCTTCGACGCGGCTTTCCTTTTTTATTCTTTCTTTCTTCTGTTTCTGGATTGGGGTTCGAGTCGTTTGATTGGAGATACTGGCGTACTGTTGCTAAATTTGCTGTTCTCCAATGTTGATTGCAGGTTGGGTGTTGTCTTGGCGGGGAGCACCGGGAATCGGGATGGCTTCGATTGCACCGCCGTCTTCGTCCATCGCCGCCCTCCGCCGCCACCCGTAAGCTCTTAGCCTGCGCCGCCCCCTCTCCGCGCTCTCGTGCTTGTCCGCGCGTTCTGCGCTGATTACACTTCTTGATTTCTGCGTTGGCGCCGTGCTTTTGTGCGTTTGATAGATATATATGACGAATGGGATATGTCAGTGTCTGTGCGGTGTAATGGGTAAGCTGATGAACGAACAGGATAATACGGTTGCAACTCTGTCGTAAGATGCCAAAGGAAACTTTTAAGACACCAAGACACCAACATGAAAGAGTAACCTTGGCCAGTTGTAGAACTGAACCAGAGAAGAATGACTGTAAAATGTTAAAGTTTACTAATGCTGATTTTTGACCCTTATTAATCTATATAATAGAATTGGCGCGACTGATTTGTTTGTTTCTTTTTGCTTCTAATTGTGCAAATGCAGGGTGCAGTTCTTGAAAGGGTGTGCTGTCTCCAAGGAGAGAAAGGAATCAGTTTCCTATTCTTCTGTCGCAAATTCAAATAATGCCAATGTGAAATATGCGGGCTTGAGGATAGCAGCATCCTTGAAAAGGGATGGTGGTTTTCCAGCCGACGGTTACTTGGGGAAAGATGACACGCTATTGCCCAAGAGCACTTCTGTTCGTGGCCAGGACCATCCAACTGCAGACCCTGTACTCCCAGCGGATTCCATTGTTGCGCCAGAAATCATTTCTGCTGATCTGTCACGTGTTGTGTACCAGTTCTCAGACAATGACAAAGACACCGAACTTGATTTGGATAGCCCAACAGAGGGCTTCTCGTCTATTCCGGAGGCCATTGAGGACATTCGACAAGGAAAAGTCAGTATGCCTTAACCATTTACTTGTTTGATGGCTTATCTGTTACTGTCATATGGTATTCTCCTGACATTGGGTTGCTCATGTAGCTCGTGATTGTCGTTGATGACGAATCAAGAGAAAATGAAGGGGATCTTATAGTGGCTGCTTCTTTGGTTACCCCAGAGGCTATGGCTTTTATAGTAAGGTATGGCACAGGAATTGTGTGTGTCAGCATGAAAGAAGAAGACCTTGAAAGATTGAACCTTCCTTTGATGGTTACAACAAAGGAAAATGAGGAGAAGCTCTGTACTGCATTCACTGTTACAGTGGTATGCTGCTATTTTTATTCTTTTGCTAGTACTAGAATAGGAACTTTTGGCGTTGATATGGGGGACAATTTCTCTGTTGCTTGTCAAAAGTATGCATATGCATGCTTGTTCTCTTTACCATTTCTTTCCTCTGCAAAAAATTAACTACGAGTAATACGTAGATTTTTTTTTACATATGAGTTTTAAATATTCTTGATGTCATCACTTGAGAAGAGAATTTCCTTTTGTACATAGCCTTCCCGAAGAACATAATGGTAAAAATCAGGTTCTGTTAACTAATGATCTGACCACACTAGAATGTGCTTGTTTTCCATCCTACACTTAAAAATTATACAAGTGATTTTCATAGTAGTAAGTAATCATTTGAAACTTGCCTTAAGTCTAAAAAAAGTAGCAAGTGATCATTCCAAGCACTGAATATGGGGGCTTCTGGAACAACTGCCAATCAATTCTATGAGCTTGGTGTTAGTTTGCCAGTCAGGTGTTTTATCACCTGGTTTTTGTAAAACTTGGCCTTCCCTTTTCTATTTCTACTTTTCCTTATAATTTAACAGAACAAACGTGGGCCATGCTTTTGTACATTCTATGCGATCTTTTAACCTAAGTCAATTTTGTACTGTTAGTTTCTTACAAAGTTGCCAAGCTTGCTAATTTCGTTATTTCATCGTGCAAAAAATATATTTAAATTGCCTTATTTATGAACGTCTCTAACAGACTTCGCTGATGATTTTTATGTGCTACTGAGATACAATTTAACTTCTTTGATTTGTAGGATGCTAAAGAGGGCACAACAACTGGGGTATCTGCAAAGGATAGGGCAAAAACAGTCATGACTCTTGCATCTCCTGAGTCAAAGCCTGAGGACTTCAATCGGCCTGGTCATATTTTTCCTCTGAAGTACAGAGAGGGTGGTGTTCTGAAACGAGCTGGACACACTGAAGCATCTGTTGATCTTGCGATGCTGGCTGGGTTACCTCCTGTTGCAGTCCTCTGTGAGATTGTGGATGAGGACGGCTCCATGGCTCGCTTACCGAAGCTGCGTGTATTTGCTAAAAGGGAGAATTTGAAGATTGTATCAATTGCTGACTTGATTAGGTGAGTTCTAGTACACTAACCTCAGCTCCCGATACCTCACGTGTTGTCACTAGGACATATATCAACAACTTTTGTATTCAATTAGTTACAATATAGGCCAATAGGCCACTAATACTTGGTATCAGTGGTTAACAATGTGCTTTGACATTCTTGATATGATGTAAATACAAGTACTTTTGCTCAAAGTTCCCCTGGTGTAAAAATAGTTCTAAAAATGTTTTTCAGCACAATATGAATTTACTACAATGTGACCTGTTCTCCTAGTTGCTATGGACCATTAGAAATGGAAGCCTTTGCTGTAGTTGCGACTTGTGAGGATCATACTAGCCCCTATGGCTGCAATTGTGCATGTCCCGTTCTTTGATGTTACTCTATGCTCTTGTTATGATTGTACAGACACTGGTTGTTATGCTGACAAAAGTTTTTTTTTTTTACAGATATAGGAGAAAAAGAGACAGGCTAGTTGAACGTGCATCCGTTGCACGCTTACCTTTGAGATGGGGTAATGTCCGTGCTTACTGCTACAGATCTGTTATTGATGGGATGGAGCATATTGCAATGGTGAAAGTAAGTTACTGAAGTATTAAAGTACTTCTGTAGGACTTAAGTTGTTGGATCAGGCAGTGTTTTGTCCCCCTAAAACCTGATTTTACCCATGTCACTTATTCAATGACTAACAGGGTGAGCTTGGAGATGGCCAAGATATTTTAGTGAGGGTGCATTCTGAGTGCCTCACGGGCGACATTTTTGGATCAGCGAGATGTGATTGTGGTGACCAGCTTGCCATGTCAATGGAGATGATTGAGAAGGCTGGAAGGGGTGTACTGGTTTATCTTCGTGGACATGAAGGAAGGGGTATTGGTCTGGGTCACAAGCTCCGTGCTTATAATCTGCAAGATGAAGGGCGTGACACTGTGGAAGCTAATGAGGAACTAGGACTGCCAGTGGACTCACGGGAATACGGGATTGGTGCACAGGTTAGAACACATGATCCCTCTGGTGTATGAGTGTATCGTATGCTATTTCTATAGAGAAATCATAACACCTTGTTCATAGGACAGTTGGTGCCTTGGTGGCATATATATGAGAACATTTGGTTTAGATATATCATATATATTTAATTGTTGCTCATTTTCAAATTGCTCCTAAGGACATGCTGAACATTTTTTCATGCTTGTTGCAGTTCAGAAACCAATGAATATAATATAGACGCCTGTACATAGAATAAAGTTATTTTCGATTGTACTACAATTATGTTTCACATTCGGTTGGCCACCTTCCCATTCTCTTCATGATTTGCTCGTGCTAACCTTTTTCTGGCAGATACGTGCTATTATAGAATTAATATGGCATTCCCTTCATGTCTTCGAGAGATAACTGACATTTTTACTGCTTTTCCTGTAGATATTACGTGATCTAGGAGTCCGTTCAATGAAGTTGATGACTAATAACCCTGCAAAGTATGGTGGTCTCAAGGGTTACGGTTTGAGCATTGTTGGCAGGGTGCCCTTGGTAACTCCAATAACCACTGAGAATCGGAAATACTTGGAGACCAAAAGAACAAAGATGGGACATGTATATGGATTGGTCAATGACCAGGTTAACCATCCGACCGACCAGGTTAACCATCCGACTGAAAGCAATAGCACGGAAGGCAAGTACTAGGCCAATTTGGGCTTGCTTCCGTTCACATTCTAGTTGATGATATTCTTCCGTGGTGGAACCTGCCAAATTATTTCACTCCACACATTCCAGTAGATTGATTTTTTTTCCGTTGCCACAGTAGGTCGAAAGATGGCTAATAATAAAAATTTCCTCTTTATTTTTTCCCATGTAATTCTCTTGTTGTCACCAAATTGTCACTGCAAATATATAAAAGCAACTCCCAGATAGTGTACACTCCAGGCCACATATGCCTGAATCCAAAAGCCTGGAGAATATTTTTCGATTGAAAGCCAATACGACATCAAGCCAGCCTCTGCCCTATGCTGAGGAAAATCTTGAAGCCTAGCATGGCAAGGAAAATGTGCCCGGAGTTGTAGCATGGTAAAGGATCCGTATGAGCTCTTGTCGCATCAGAAAACTACTTCAGTTGGCTTGTTCTCCTCGTTGCCTTCTCAATGAGAGGGCTTTTCTGTGTTGTTTCTTTCCCTTGCCAGATTAATGCTGATTGCGGTCTGCGGAGCCAGTGTGAGTCGACTGCTAGGATAACAGGGTAAGGGTATAGAACTCGAGCGGCCGCCGCCTAGTGGCCAGGCGGCTTGGTGGCGGTGGCTTATGCGGCGTTCGACTTCTCTCTGGTGGACGGTTGTTAATCGGCCGACGCGTGGGTTGCGGTGGACGTTGCCTTCCTTTGGTGCTAGCGACGGTTGGTCTTAGGGATGTTGCGGACATTGTCTTGGTGATTTGATTTTTATTGGTTGGATCCAGCAACGAGGTCGTGCTGTGGCATGGTCTTGGAGCGCCGGTATCTTCGATTCAGGGTGAAAACTCTTGATCTAGCTTTCGCTGGTTGAATCCAGCAACGACATCGACCTTAGCGACGTTACCTTCTTGAAGGCATTGCTTTGGAGAATCGGTACTTGAGCTCTGGAGTGAAAATTCTTGATCTGACATTCGCTGGTTAGATCCAGCGATGACGATGTGAGTCGTATCCCTTCTTGAAGGTGTCGCTATATAGACTGGCCTATCATCACATCTTTGTTGCGCAGCTGCTGTTCGTGTGTGGACGATCCCCTGGTTGGTCCCGGAGACGGGGCTAGGTGGTTTTTTTAGGCTAGCCTTTGCATGATAATTTGTTTGTCATTTTGGCTTTTAGCCGTTTTTTATTTTAAGCTTTTAGCTGATAGTGGTATAATGACTGTATACATTCCTAGTTGGTGCAAAGGCTGAGAGTTATACTTTCATTATCTAAAACCAACGATTATCAGTTTTTTCCTTTCGAGCAAAACTACTTTCGAGTTACAGAGCATCCCATCCAAGAATAAATAGTAAATCAAGGAAAAACTGAACTTAACAGGACAGATCCGAGCACGGCATCAAGCATATATACTGGGCAATACACAGACAAAGCCTAACAAGGAAATAATTTGATAGTGGCATTCAAACAACTCATGCATACCGAATTATCTTACTTACCAATGAAACAGGGGATGGGTGAGTAATTGAGTATGGTGCATGCAAGCAAAGTTCAATGCCAATGATGCATGTTGATAAGTAGTAAATTTGTTACAAGAACAAATTAACTAATTTACTCAGTTATAAGCAGATGCACACAATTGTTAATCCTTGCTACACGGATAGTTCTTGAGGAATATTTTTTTGGAAGTTGCAATAGGGTAGGGCTATTTGTTGTTCTAAGATATTTGACCTAGATCAGAAAGGGAATTATCCCTATGGTTCAGGACTCAGGAGAAACAACTGAGCACCACAAGAACACCAGGGCCATATTATTTCATTTTGCAGCTCAACAGTCCACATTAGTGGCATTTCATGCATTTAAATAGTACTGATATTGCATAGCCATATATGATGATCTATCTTCTAGCTCAACCACATGCCAGTGTATCTTCTTCCGGTGGTGAGTGGTCCGACATGAATAATAAGAGCTTGTAAGTATCGCTCCAGGATAACATCATTGGGAAAGTATCACAGATCCATATCACAGATTTAAACAGTTGCATTTTTAAAATCTCGCTTCAGGATAACTGCCCTCTTTGCCGCGCCGACGTCCTGGACCCCACAGCCGCCGGCGACTCTGACCCACCTGCCGGTGTTAACGCCGGCACCGTCGCCGAACAAGCCTCCAGCAACCGGGTCAACACCAGAACGAGCAGCAAGAGCTGCGTGTAGAAATCGACCAGCGCGACTACTCGAGCTGGCCTGAGCCACCGCACCGGCATCCGGCACCCCGGCACACGGTTGCAGAATTTTCGGCCCGTAGCTTCCATGGACTCATCGCTAGTGCCAGCTGGGGAGGCTCCTGAAGAGCAGACCAGTAAAGAGAAGAAGGGGAACGGCGGTGATGCCGCCTGTTGCAAGGTATCATCAGGCTCCGGCCGTTCGTACCACATGATACGGTCTTTCTCCGGCGACGGCTGGTGGTCTCTCGCCTCGCGTTATAGCCGCACGCGCAGCTCGGTGCTGCCGTTGTGACCGCGCGGAAATGTTTACGTGCTACAGAACGACGGGATTATGCCTGTAATTTATCATGCTTGCTGGTATGCCTGTTCTTGAGCAGTGCTAGTTATACTCTGTACATCTGTAAGCTCAAAACAGAGGAATTTTGCGATACTGATCGGCGAGACGGTGGTACTGATCGGCGACGCCAGCGACAGCAAGGAGGACGAGAGGACCAGGCGCTGCCGCGGTCGAACTCGACGGGGCACGAGCGCATCGGCAGGATGGAGCGGTTCGCGCTGCGGCTGCCGGAGCACGTGCGCCTCGAGATCCTGTTGTCGCAGAGGCTGAGGCACGTGACGAGTGCGGTCGTCCGTGAGCGTCAGGGAGGGGAGCGCTCGCGACGTCTTGGTGGGCGGCAACGTGCGGAGCGCTGTGGCGAGGCCGCTGTGGCTCTTCGTGCCGGGGGCCGGGTGAAAGGGCGACGACGAGGACAAGTCCGGCAAGGCGGACGGGTATTCTCGCCGGCGGCACGACGAGTCGGCGCGGGGAGGAGTGGGAGAAGAGAAGAGAAGAGAAGAGAAGCGATTAATCAGCGAAAAGGGAGAGATTTCTTGGTCCTCTTTATTTAGGCTTAATTTTTTTTTGTTTATAGTTTAAAACCAGCTTTTTAGTTTAATCAGTTTATAAGCCTCTAAGCTTTTAAGTCAAATTTTGTTGTTTGGTAATCAGGTTTTTTTTGTAGAATATTGATTTATTGAGTTGTATGTGAAGGATGAAAGGTCTGAAATATCCTTAAGGGTTTAAAGGATCTTGTTAAGTATGTATTTAAACTGAATTTTTTTAGGGGATCTGAAAATATGACGATACGTACATTTGTACATATGAAACAAAATAGATATCGCTCGTAGTGTATGCATGTATTTATTTTGGATATTGCGCAACGGAAGAAATTAATATAGAAAGACCAATATCAGTCAACCAAACAAAATAACACAGTAACAAAATAATATTTTTATCATATATGATACAATTATTTTGTCACCGCAACATATATATATATATCATATTAATGTAATCTATTTACTCTCTTGCGGCCATTAAAGAAGTAGCAATACTATCACGAAAGACACCCATATCTCCATCATCGATTGCCGATCCATTGACATTGTGCCATCCAAATGATCTAGTTTGTGTATCGTTTGGATCATAATCTTCGTTAAGATTACATCTCTCAAAAAGTTCATCACATAAAGCACTATCTCTAATGAAGTTGTGTAGTGCCATACATGCAATTGGGCTCACCTTGATCTAGGAGGAGAGGCGGCGTCCGTGGCAGAGGAGAAGGCGGCGTCGGGAGGTGGAGTCAAGGCAGGGGAGGCGGCGACGGCATCGGGAGGCGGAGTCGGTGCAGGGGAGGCGACGGCGTCGGGAGGATGAGTTGGGGCAGGGGAGGCGGCGCTGTCGGGAGGGGAGATGGGAGGCGGCGGCGATGGGGATGGGAGATTGGAGGTGGCGGCGTTCAGAAGAGGCGTGGGGAGATGGGGCGGCGGCGATGTGGATGAGAATGGGAGGGAGGCGGCGCTGCTCGGGAGGGATGGGAGGCGGTGGCGATTGGGATGGGGAAGGGAGCAGCAGGCGTCGGGTTGGGGAAGGAATCGATTGAAAAAAACGAAACGGTTTGCAATTATATACCAATGGTAATTTGAGGGTAATTTTAATGAAATTCGGTGGCAAAGAGATATTCTATTATGCAAAAGCCAAAAAAGCACCTCTCCCATGGCTTATGGCTTTTAGGCTTAAATTGGCTTAAGCTTTTTATAAGCCGGACAAAAAAATCACCCATTTGTTTAGGTTTAGACTTTTTTGCTTTTAAGCCAGACAAAAAGCCTAAACAAAGAGGGCCCTTAAGCTGTTGGTTAAGCGCCTAGACGAGTCGATCGTATTTCTTCGGTTCTGATAAGATAATTCAATCAATCTTTCTTTGGATTTTTAATAGAGAGCGTGCGTGATTAGGAATTTATTTCAGTCAGGATTGATCATCCGTCAGAGTGTAGATCGATGATGTAATGTTTCAGATTTTGTTAACTCTTCACCTCATTTATGTGAGATTGTGAGTGTAAGATGAAGGAACAAGGAGAAACAAGTGAAGAAAGATAATCAAAAGTTGGAGTATTCCTTGTGAGCTTGATTTTGGTCGAGTAGTTCGGAACATCAAATTCAGGTTAAAAAAATGTGAGAGAAAAAGGACATTTGTGTTTATGTGGTTTTGCTTTATTGGTGACAAAGTATATGCAAATTTCTATAAATTATTCTGTTTTCAACATTCGATTTTGTCATTTGAGCTATGAAAAACTCTATAAAGCTCGTTTCGAACTATTATATATAGCAAAGAGTTCATATATGATCCCTCAACTATTACATAAAATAGGAAAAAAAAATCCATCTATGGAAAAAAGTCCCTAACTGTCAAAACTAAAGCAAGTCACACCCTAACGGCATGTGCAGTGGGTGACATCAGCGGTCTATAATCTTTGCCACGTAAGATTTTTAATGACGTGGATGAGAGAGAACAAGGAGAGAGAATGAAGCTGTCTAGCATACAACAGACAATCTATAAAACCCTTATAGACAATACAAAACACCGTTGTATGAGTTGTTGTCTATAATAAATATTTTTTCTAAGTAAAAACTAAAAGATTGTGAGATCTCATATAGACAACTTAACAGACAACTCATTATATGAGCCATCTTTAGTGCTGTCTATAGATGATATGGATGGCTGATATAGACACCAATTGTCTATACCATTGTATATGCCCTAAGGCCAGGTTTTGTGGGTGGTTTGATGTGACGTGGTCGCCACATCATCGATTTTGCTATATATACTCTCTGCCATGTCATCAACTTACCCCACATGTCGGCCCCTCTCTTCCTCATCTCTCTGAGTCTCTTTCAAAGAGAGGACACCAACGAGAGCGTAGCTAAGTCGCCTTCGCCCATGCTTAGGCTGCCACCGCGGAGACACCCAAATTTGGCTCGGCAAGCATGGCATAGCGCTTGTGAAAGGAGGCCGCCGAGCTACTCCGAGAGGCCGCAGACGCCACCGAGAAGGTTGCCGCCAGCATGCTCATCGTCGTACCGAGCCGCTCCCCTATTGCGAATAATCAAGACTCGGTAACATTACAAGTTTTGAGTCTATGCGTGTATGCACGATGTAGTTGTTTCTTGCAGTAGCAGAGTCTGTTAGTGGAACCCGTCGTGAGGATGTGTTAGTCTTGAGTAATGTTTCTGGATGCATGTACTCGGTGGAGTTAGTGTATGCATGCACACGTTGTGATTAGTTTGTTAGTGGCCGAGTCTTTAGAGCGTGTACAATGGTATAGATGATCGTTGTCTGTAATACTCTCTATGTTATCTATAGATAAAATTAAAAACAACTCATTGAAATTTGGATTGTTACTGACTTACTAAGAACGTGTACAATGGTATAAACGTTCATTGTCCGTAATATTTTCTATATCATCTATAGACAAAATTAAAGAAAACTCATACAATGAGCAAGGAGAAGACAACCAGATCTCAGGTATGCGAGTGCTACACTTGCTCAAGTAGCTTCACCATCATACAAAGAAGCAGCTAGGGGCAAGTGTGGAGAAGAGCAAAGAAGAAAGTGAGAAACATAGTAGAAAATTTGTGAAGAAGGCCCGGTCAACAAAAGAAAGGGGAGGATCTGTTGAAGGGCAAGCAACCTCCATGGCAACAAGAGGAGGAAAGGTCGAAATGGTAGAGCATAGAAGATCCAAGGCTAGCATCGCCTGGCAATGCAAAAAACAAGTATGCATTGAGGAGAGTGTTGAGAATTAACAATGCATACGTAGGAGCAATCTAATATTTGGGAGCTTGCATATACAGATATATTTGCCATGGAAATTTCTAGACCAAATCTTTTATGGCAAAGTGAGAAACATCTAGACCTAGATATTTTAGATGACTCTATAATTAGGAAATATTTAATAGGTGATATTTTGGAAGAGAATTCTAGAGTGAAGATATTTGTAGTTGAAGGGTTTGGCCATGTAATCCTATAAATAGGTGGCGCCTCCCACCTCTAGTGTTTGTGCCATGAGTAAAGCCTCCATGAGCATCCGTAAGTCACCAAGCCACTATGAGCTTATAGTGTAAGGAGAGCCATGAGAGGTGACACTTAGGTAGAGTGCTAGGGTAGCCACTAAGAGTGTAAAGTTCTTATAGTGTTAGGGAGAACCATGAGAGGTGACACTTAGGTAGAGTGCCAGGGTAGCTACTAAGAGTGTAAAATTGTATTGTACCAAAGTTGTGTTTGTGAATGAAGAGTTGAGTTATCTCTCTCTTTGTGTAAGTGTGGTCTCCCCGGTAAGTAGTACTTCCAGTACTTAGTGCTTTGGGTTGTGATTTGATGTGAGTGGCTCGGCCGCCCGAAATCACAACGGT
Source organism: Phyllostachys edulis (assembly GCA_036346405.1). Classification (NCBI taxonomy): domain Eukaryota; kingdom Viridiplantae; phylum Streptophyta; class Magnoliopsida; order Poales; family Poaceae; genus Phyllostachys; species Phyllostachys edulis. The sequence continues at coordinate 39,290 of JAYEVD010000227.1, read as the reverse complement.
CTTGGCTTTAACGTGAGCGGCTCGGTTGCCTGAAAGTTGGAAGGTCAGCACTGCCGACTAAGAGACTCATAGTTGGCACTACCGCCTACGTATAAACAAAGCACTATGTAGTACGAAGGTAAGACTAACCAACTAGAGGGTAGCTAGTGCAACGTTTGCGTAGATTCTCACTAGAGTATGTATTAGGGTCCAGCCAAAATTCTCAATAATACAGTAGGATAATTCTATATGTCTAATGCTTCGCTCCCCTGCATGCATGCACATGTTACATTGATGACTAAAACCAGATTTCGGAGAAAAAAACAATGAAGCTATAATGATTTTACTAGTCTCATGTCTCTGAAGTCAAAGAACAAAAGAATTATCCTTGAAAAAACAATGAAGATATACTGATTTTACTAGTCCCTTGTCTCCGCAGTCAAAGAACTGAAGAATTATCTTCTTGTGTGAGGTTATTCGGTATTGTTGCTGCTTGCGCTACAAACTTCTGAACGAGTTTGGGTAGACTAATCTTGTGCAGCTTGCAAAGACGACGAACAATGTTACGCACAACTTTGTATGTGAGTAAGTCTTCATGCACGCTGTGACACTTCATGCTATGGTGACCGATTTGGCTTCCAATCCTTATGATAAAGTACACACTTGTCTTGAATCCAATACATTGTCCCATCACTTCCTTCTCAGTGGTGAAATAAGTTGGATACCTTCTGTGAGGCCCCTCTCGGGATGCCCTAGAGGGATCTCCCAGGACCTCCTAGGAAGTCCGACAGGACCACCCGAAGGTCTGGGAGGTCCTCCAAGATTGCCCTGAGAGGAGGTCCTCTAGGTCCATCCAAGAGATCTCAAAGACCTCCCAGAGGTCCCGGCCTCTGTGCTCTGAGCTAGTCCCAGAATCACTAGCTAGCTCGCACAGAATAACACAGGTGTAATCACAACCACACAACAAGAAAATAAGATGAAGCAGACAAATTAACTTATATTAAACAGGGACTTTATGGTCAAGGTTGTTTACAGAAGTCGCCACCAAGGGCTAACAAAAACTGGTAACAAAACTTTACAGCGGAACCACCAAAACGTGCGTGGCCATCTGGCAAGCCCACAGGCTGTCGAGTGGAGGACGTCCCTAGATGGCCGGATCACCAAAGAACTCCTCCTCGAAGAGGTCTGCACACCCTTGATCTTCTTCTGCCACTGCTCAAACAGAGGGCTTAAAGCCATGAGTACGTTTGAATGTACTCAGCAAGTCGCAGGGAACAATTATGCACATAATATTTATGCAATGGCTTGGCCAAGGAGAGCTGTATGGTTAGTTTGTAGAAAGCAAGATTTAACAGTAAATAGTATAAGTAGATTACAAAGCTCAAGTTAAAAGCATAATATATAGATACATTTGTTTGAAAACAGGGAGTGAGTACCCACTCACCCCCAAGACCACTCGAGGGAGGTCTGGCCGCACCCACGCCCAAGACCTCTCCCTCGACCACTCTGGAGCACCAACTCCAGAGCTCCACAACCAGCCCCTGGACCACAACTTGAGCCAACCATGACCTCTCTGGAGCCGGCCAAGATCTCTTCAAGACAAAGCCACGGCCTCTCACAGAGGTGCCTAGGGACACAAATTTTAGAAAATCTACCTCTTGCGCAATTTCACCAGGCAATATCCATGACCAAGGACTTGGCTATTCGAATAGATTTTTCACTCTGCAGAGGTGTACAACTTTACCCACAATCCATGATCTCTTTAGCGGGATGGATTCCGAAAAGACCCTTGCTCACTTCCGAAGGTGAGCAGTCTAGAGAGCGTGACAAGGCCTTTACAAAGCTTTGAACTGGCTCGGAGCTGCCCGCTAAGGTTTCACAAATCCCCCTGCCGGGTTGTTGGGTGCCCCCTCTTGCACCAGCGAATCAACACGCTCCACCACAACAGAACCAAGCCAGCTCATTGCTAATTATTTGGCCCAGACCATCCCCATAAAATGGTCTTGTGGTTGCACGGTAATACCCGGTTCAATGGATCACAAAGTAAAGTCCTTAATTGCTGCTCAGGCAAGACCTCCTCAACCCAATGTGCATGGAGCACCCCCTTTACTGCACGATCACTTGCCTGAGCAAGAAAATATTTTAAGTTCAACCTGGCCAAAGACCACCCTAGTCTTGGCACACAAATTTTAATTAAAGTGGCCTCGCACCACAATCAACACAGCTATGGCCTCAGCACCACAGCTGCTCAAGTGGCACCAACCACAGTTCCATAATTCAATTAGTCAAGATTATTAATGATGAAGCATGATTCTCAAGACCCACGGTCTAAAGCAAGGCTAAGCATAAATATACGGTCCCATGTTGGTAATATCAAGTGATACCAACTAAAATTATCCATTCTAAGTTGTCCAAGAGAATCATGTCAACATGATGAGTGCAAACATCAAAGAGGCATAATTGTCAAGTGGAATATAGCTACTGCCCAAAGCATTTCTTATAAAAAATAGACATGCATGATGATGTAAAACAACATATTTTGAAAGTTCAGGTTCAACATGATCAAAGGTCTGCGACTTGCCTTCGATGAAGAGTGGCGGGGCTTTGGCAGTGGCTGCTGCTTCTGAGTACTCCTTTACAAAATCGGGACCTATACGATCGCAAAGAATCAAATAAGCAAAACAACTCTTGGAAAAGAACTTAAAAGACTTCAAGGAATTTAAACTAACTCATCCAAAAACCGAGAAAAGCGAAATTCTCGGCGAGAAAGGAGATCCAAGCGAGAGGGTGGTCTTTGCAAAAAGACCAAGAGGTGAATCACGACGAAGGAGGTCATAATAAGAAGGAGGGTGGTCTTTGCAAAAGACCAACAAAGACCAAGAGGTTGTCTTTGCAAAAAGACCAAGAAGGTCGTCTTTGCAAAGAGAGGCCCTCGGGAGATCCAAAGGGAGAGAAAGTCCTGATGAAGACACGATTACTTCACGAGGTCGCAGGGAAACATGACCGCGTAATGTAGTCCTAGCAAAGATACGATTACACGATGTGGTCGTATGAACAAGAAAAGAACAGACACCAAGAAACTTACGAAGGCTAAGAACGACTTAAAGATAAGAAGGAGGAGCTGATCCCGAGGCTGGATGACGACCAGCTGGTGGTGACGGGAAGGACGTCGCAAAGGCTCCGGTAGGCCCCTTGGCGACGAGGAAGCGATGGCGCAGCTCTAAAGGGGCTCCCTGCTGAAACTCCAAACTCAGAGAAAATTAGGCAAAGAGGCTAGGATTACTGAAAGAAGCTTACTTAGGCTATTTTTATAGCCAGAGATGAAAAATAAAGAGCGAGAGAGCCGCAGGGAGACTTAGAGACACACGGGTCAAAGGTAGGTGAGAGTTAGGGCAAGTGTCACAACCGATTTGGTAAAGGACAGTCAAGACATGCTTTGCTGGGAAGGAAGGGAACAAGGAGGGAGATTAAGGTGCCACGCAAGTGACCATGTAAGTGACCGCATTTAATGTATCCAGATTTTTGTGATGGAGGAATTGAGAAAGTGAGTAGGACCGACAAGTGGGGCCAGTCAAACTTAGGTAAACAAATCGGTCAAAGGGATAGTCGCGACCAAAGGGAAAGTCGGGACCAACTAGGGTGGTCGCAACTGCCAAGGTGGTCTTTGGGAAAAGACCACAAGGAGGAGGTCGCGGTAAAACGACAAAGGAAGAAGTCACGGCCTCAGAGGGAGGTCGCAGCCCAATGGGGGGGGTTTTGCAAAAAGACCAAAAGTGCGAGGAGGTACAAACGAAGGGAGGTCTGGACACGCAAGATCAATCAAAGGGAGGTCATGACGGTCAAGATCTGCCAAGGGGAGGTCCTGACAGCCAAGATCTAACAAGGAGAGGTCCTGGCGGTTAAGGTCTCCGAAGGGGAGGTCCTAACGGTCAGATCCACAAGGGGAAGTCCTAATGATCAGATCCACAAGGGGAGGTCCTGACAGTCGAGATCCAAACAAGAGGAGGTCTCAACGGTCAAAATCTAAACAAAGGGGGATATTTTAAAATGAGGAGATCCAAGGAAAGAGGTCCAAAGCAGAAACTCAAGGGAGGTCTAAAGAGAAGAAAGAGGAGAGGTGGTCAAATAAGAGGGTGGTCCAGAGAGAGGAAAACCACTCAAACTTGACCCTTAGAAATAAAAAGGTTTGAAACACAAACCCGAGCTGGTCTAAGACCCAAAAGGGGAGGTCTTAGTCCTACAAAAAGGTCTTGGACAAGGAGAGGTCCAACACAAGGAAGGTCGGGACCCTCAGAAGAAGTCCAAACAGTAGGCACAAGGGGAGGTCCAAGGAGAAACCAAGAGAGGTTTGGACCTACGGGGGAGGTTCGGGTTAAAGGATAGACCAAGCACAAGGGAGGTCTAAGAAGGAAAAGCCAGTGAACACCAATACTCGAGATAAACCAGAGGAGGTTAATTGCAATTGGATTAATTTAAGTTAAATCTCTAAATTTTCCAAAATTCCAAGTTAAGCTTGAGCGAATCAATAAAGCCGAATGGTTCCTTTTGGGTTTTTTTGAAAACTGGCAGAAACCCTAGGACAAACGGGACGTTACAAACCTTCACCCCTTAAAGAGAATCTCGACCCCGAGATTCAGGCTGACTAGAGAATTGGTGCGGGTATTCTGCCTTGAGGTCCTCTTCACGCTCCCAAGTTGCTTCTGCTTTGGTGTGGTTGCTCCACTGAACCTTGCAGAGACGGATAGTCTTGGTCCTTGTCACTCACTCGGACATTCCCAAGATTTTGATGGGTCGCTCCTTGTAGGTGAGGTCTTCTTGGAGACCCACTTCTTCTAACTACATCTGTTCTTCTGGCACACGCAGGCATTTCTTCAATTGGGACACATGGAAGACATTGTGCACTCCAGATAATTGAGGAGGGAGGTCTATCTTGTAGGCAACTTCTCCTCTTCGAGCCAGAATAGGAAAAGGTCCAACGAATCTGGGTGCAAGCTTCCCACTGACTCTAAACTGGTGCATTCCCTTAAGAGGTGACACCTTAAGGTATACTTGATCTCTGGTGCAAAGGTTAGATCTCGGCGGTTGTCTCAGCATAGCTCTTTTACTGGGTGAAAGGTTTTCAACTTCTCTCGATGGATCTCACTTGGTCTTGACTTCTTTCAGAGGTCTGCCCGAGCACTTGTCCTTCACCGATTACATCGATTACAAAGGTGTTCTACACTTCCTTCCATAAAGAGCTTCAAAAGAGGACATCTGAAGGCTTGCTTGATAACTATTATTGTAAGAGAATTCGGCATAAGGTAGCATTTGATCCCAACTAGCTTGCTTCTCCAGAGCACAAGCTCTCAGCATGTCCTAAAGTATTTGGTTAACTCTTTCGGTCTGGCCATCGGTTTGAGGGTGATAGGCTATACTGAAATTAAGGTCCGTGCCCAAGACTTCATGTAGCTTTTGCCAAAACATGGAGGTAAATTGGGATCCTCGATCCGATACTATCTTCTTTGGCACACCATGTTGACATACCACCTTAGCCATGTAGAGCTCTGCTAACTTGTCTCCAGAATAGGTGGTCTTGACAGGGATAAAATGTGCAACCTTGGTTAGACGATCTACGATTACCCAAATAGAGTCAAAACCAGCTTGAGTTCTAGGCAGACCAGTTATACAATCCATTCCAATCTCTTCCCATTTCCATTCAGGTATGGGTAAGGGTACCAAAAGACCTCCAGGTCTTTGATGTATGACCTTAACTCTTTGACAAGTATCACACTTGGCCACATACTCCGCAATCTCTCGTTTCATACTAGGCTACCAGTACAACTCTTTGATGTCTTGGTACATTTTTGTATTCCTAGGGTGAATTGAATACAAGGCTTCATGAGCTTCTTTGAGAAACATCTTTTTGAGCTCTAGGTGGTTCGGCACACACAACCTCTTATCGAACCAGACAGTTTCCTGATCATCTTCTAAAAACCTTAAAGATCTCCCTTTTCTCATGTTGCTCTTGATTTCTTGAATGTCGGCATCATCAACTTTGAGTACCTCGATCGACTTTGCAAAGTCGACTGCACCTCCAGAGCTACCAAAAACCCTTCCTCAACTATTTCGAGCCTAAGCTTCTGGAATTCCTTATGCAAAACTGGTTGGCTTTCTTTGACCATCAATGTGCTACTATAGACCTTCCTACTCAGAGCATCAGCTACCACGTTGGCCTTGTTAGGGTGATAATGAATTCCCAAGTTGTAGTCCTTGATCAGCTCTAATCATCTCTTTTGCCTCATGTTCAAGTCAGTTTGAGTAAAGATGTACTTTAAGCTCTTGTGGTCAGTGTAGACTTCACAGCGGTTACCAATGAGGTAGTGCCGCCATATCTTCAAAGCATGTACTACGACAGCTAGCTCTATGTCATGAGTAGGGTAGTTTGCTTCATAAGGCTTTAACTATCGCGAGGCATAAGCTACCACCCTCCTTTCTTGCATCAGGATGCAACCAAGACCTTGTCGAGATGCATCACAATAGACCTCAAAGTCCTTTCGGACGTCTGGTAGAATTAAGACTGGAGCAGTGGTCAAACGCTTCTTGAGTTCTTGAAAACTTTGCTCACACTCAGAGGTCCAGGGGAACTTCTTTTCCTTCTTTAATAACCGAGTAAGAGGTCTTGATATTCGGGAGAATCCTTCAATGAATCTTCTATAATACCCGGCCATTCCAAGGAAGCTTCGGACCTGGGGCACTGACTTAGGGGTCTCCCAATTGAGCACATCTTGGACCTTACTGGGGTTGACAGATACTCCTTTCTCAGATAGGACATGCCCCAAAAAGACCACTTCCTTCATCCAAAACTCGCACTTACTAAACTTAGCAAAGAGTTTGTGGGCTCTAAGCTTCTCCAGGGTCAGGTGGAGGTGTTCTGCATACTCTTCTTCACTTTTTGAGTACACAAGGATGTCATCAATAGACAAACTTGTCTAGATACTCTATGAATTCTCTATTCATCAAGTTCATAAAATAAGCAGGGGCGTTGGTCAGTCCAAAGGACATGACAGTGCACTCAAATAGCCCATATCTAGTTGAAAAACCTGTCTTGGGGATGTCTTTTTTGCGGATCTTGAGCTGATGGTATCCCGACCTCAAATCTATCTTTGAGAATACTCCAGCTCCTTTCAATTGATCAAACAGGTCATCAATCCTTGGTAAAGAATACTTGTTCTTGATGGTGATTTCATTTAGAGCACGGTAGTCTACACACATTCTCTGTGTTCCATCCTTTTTGGGCACAAAAATCACTGGAGCTCCCCAAGGTGAGGAGCTAGGTCTAATAAAACCTTTGCTCAGCAGGTCTTCAATCTGTTTCTTCAACTCCACTTGGTCATCAACATGCAGCCTATAAGGTCTTTTGGATATGGGGGAGGTCCCTGGAACAAGATTGATAACAAACTCAAGATCTCTATTTGGAGGCATTCCCGGAAGGTCTTCAGGAAAGACATCGGGGAAATCTCGAACCACTGGGATATCGTCCAACGACACATCTTGAGCACTGCAAGCTAGAGCTCCATCAAGCTTTTCTGAGAAAGCTTCAAACTTTACTTGGGCTCCAATTAGACTAGTCAATGTGATACTCCGACAATTACAATCCAAAATGGCAAGCAATGCGGTAGCAGTTTGGCTTTGCTGAGCTATCATCTGGTTCATATTATTCATCATAGCATTCATCATCTGGGCTTGAGTTGCCATGAATTGTCCCAATCCTTGGTCTGCCATGGATGCTGGAGGAGGTGGAGGTGGAGGTAGCTGCTCTGCTAACTCTTCCTGACTTACTGAGGGATGGGTCTGATCCATCTGCACAGAACTTCTCAGGTTTAGTAGACGAGAAGCAGAAAGCACAATAGATAAGAGGGAACAACACCAAGACGAGCTTAGAACAAGGGAGAAAGATAGAATGAGCCTACAAGGGGTGAATCGGTTTAACCCGAAAGACAAAAAGCGACCAGAGAACTAATCAAGAGGCACAAAGACTCAAGCAAGAGGTCCTACTGACCAAACAAAACGGTGCTAAAACTAGGAAGGACCACCACCAACCTAGTCTTATATGGATGGGCAAACAAAACACCCAACCAGCACTAAGAGCTCGACCCTAGAGAGGTATCTAAGATAAGAGAGTCAAATTAATACTTGAAAACAAAGTTCTAGAGGAGATAAGACGCAAGAACCGGAGAAGAAGATAAGAGAAGAACATATCAAGATGAGAAAAGAATGAAACAAGGTGAGATCAGATTAGATCAAGACAAGAGAAGAACCACTAAGCAAATTATTAGGTTGGTTTGATTTTAGAAAATAACTTTTTGAGACTTGGCTAAAACGACCATGCTAACTAAAGTTACGTCCTACAGTTGACCTTGGCTCTGATACCACCTTTGTGAGGCCCCTCCCGGGATGCCACCGGAGGGATCTCCCAGGACCTCCCAGGAAGTCCGACAGGACCACCCGAAGGTCTGGGAGGTCCTCCAAGATTACCCTGAGAGGAGGTCCTCTAGGTCCACCCAGGAGATCTCAAAGACCTCCAGAGGTCCCGGCCTCTGTGCTCTAAGCTAGTCCCAGGATCACTAGCTAGGTTGCACAGAACAACGCAGGTGTAATCACAACCATACAACAAGAAAATAAGATGAAGCAGACAAATTAACTTATATTAAACATGGACCTTATGGTCAAGGTTGTTTACAGAAGTCGCCACCAAGGGCTAACAAAAACTGGTAACAAAACTTTACAGCGAAACCACCAAAACGTGCGTGGCCATCTGGCAAGCCCACAGGCTGTCGAGTGGAGGATGTCCCTAGACGGCCGGATCATTAAAGAACTCCTCCTCGAAGAGGTCTGCACACCCTTGATCTTCTTCTGCCACTGCTCAAACAGAGGGCTTAAAGCCATGAGTACGTTTGAATGTACTCAGCAAGTCGCAGGGAACAATTATGCACATAATATTCATGCAATGGCTTGGCCAAGGAGAGCTGCATGGTTAGTTTGCAGAAAGCAAGATTTAACAGTAAATAGCATAAGTAGATTGCAAAGCTCAAGTTAAAAGCATAATACACATATATATTTATTTGAAAACAGGGAATGAGCACCCACTCACCCCCAAGACCACTCGAGGGAGGTCTGGCTGCACCCACGCCCAAGACCTCTCCCTCGATCACTCTAGAGCACCAACTCCAGAGCTCCACAACCAGCCCCTGGACCAAAACTCGAGCCAACCATGACCCCTCTGGAGCCGGCCAAGGTCTCTTCAAGGCAAAGCCACAGCCTCTCGCAGAGGTGCCTAGGGACACAAATTTTAGAAAATCTACCCCTTGCGCAATTTCACCAGGCAATGTCCATGACCAAGGACTTGGCTATTCGAATAGATTTTTCACTCTGCAGAGGTGTACAACTTTACCCACAATCTACGATCTCTCTAGCGGGATGGGTTCTGGAAAGACCTTTACTCACTTCCGAAGGTGAGCAGTCTAGAGAGCATGACAAGGCCTTTACAAAGCTTTGAACTGGCTCAGAGCTGCCCGCTAAGCTTTCGCAAATCCCCTGCCAGGTTATTGGGTGCCCCCTCTTGCGCCAGCGAATCAACATGCTCCACCACAACAGAACCAAGCCAGCTCATTGCTAATTATTTGGCCAGACCATCCCCATAAAATGGTCTTGTTGTTGCACGGTAATACCCGGTTCAATGGATCAGAAAGTAAAGTCCTTAATTGCTGCTCAGGCAAGACCTCCTCAACCCAGTGTGCATGGAGCACCCCCTTTACTGCACGATCACTTGCCCGAGCAAGAAAACCTTTTAAGTTCAACCCGGCCAAAGACCACCTTAGTCTTAGCACACAAATTTTAATCAAAGTGGCATCGCACCACAATCAACACAGCTATGGCCTCAGCACCACAGCTGCTCAAGTGGCACCAACCACAGTTCCATAATTCAATTAGTCAAGATTATTAATGATGAAGCATGATTCTCAAGACCCACGGTCTAAAGCAAGGCTAAGCATAAATATACGGTCCCATGTTGGCAATATCAAGTGATACCAACTAAAATTGTCCATTCTAAGTTGTCCAAGAGAATCATGTCAACATGATGAGTGCACACATCAAAGAGGCATAATTGTCAAGTGGAATATAGCTACTGCCCAAAGCATTTCTTATAAAAAATAGCCATACATGATAATGTAAAGCAACATATTTTGAAAGTCTAGGTTCAACATGATCAAAGGTCTGCGACTTGCCTTCGATGAAGAGTGGCGGGGCTTCGGTAGTGGCTGCTGGTTCTGAGTACTCCTCCACGAAATCGGGACCTATACGATCGCAAAGAATCAAATAAGCAAAACAACTCTTGGAAAATAACTTAAAAAGACTTAATGGTATTTAAACTAACTCATCGAAAAACCAGAAACAAGAATTCTTGACGAGAAAGGAGATCCAAGACAGAGAGGGTGGTCTTTGCAAAAGACCAAGAGGTGGTCACGACCGAAGGGAGGTCATGGCCAAGAAGGAGGGTGGTCTTTGCAAAAATACCAACAAAGACCAAGAGGTTGTCTTTGCAAAAAGACCAAGAAGGTCGTCTTTGCAAAGAGAGGCCCTCGGAAGATCCAAAGGGAGAGAAAGTCCTGATGAAGACACGATTACTTCATGAGGTCGTAGGGAAACATGACCGCGTAATGTAGTCCTAGCAAAGATACGATCACGCGATGTGGTCGTATGAACAAGAAAAGAATAGACACCAAGAAACTTACCAAGGCCAAGAACGAGTTAAAGATAAGAAGGAGGAGTTGATCCCGAGGCTGGATGACGACCAGCTGGTGGTGACAGGAAGGACGCCACAAAGGCTCCAGCAGGCCCCTTGGCAACGAGGAAGCGATGGCGCAGCTCCAAAGGGGCTCCTTGCTGAAACTCCAAACTCAAAGAAAATTAGATAAAGAGGCTAGGATTACTGAAAGAAAGCTCACTTAGGCTATTGTTATAGCTAGAGATGAAAAAGAAAGAGCGAGAGAGCCGCAGGGAGACTTAGAGACACACTGGTCAAAGGTAGGTGAGAGTCAGGGCAAGTGTCACAACCGATTTGGTAAAGGACAGTCAAGACATGCTTTGCTGGGAAGGAAGGGAACAAGGAGGGAGATTAAGGTGCCACGTAAGTGACCGCATTTAATGCACCTAGAGTTTTGTGGCGGAGGAATTGAGAAAGTGAGTAAGACCGACAAGTGGGGCTAGTCAGGTAAACAAATCGGTCAAAGGGATAGTCGCGACCAAAGGGAAAGTCGGGACCAACAAGGGTGGTCTCAACTGCCAAGGTGGTATTTAGGAAAAGACCACAAGGAGGAGGTCGCGGTAAAACGACAAAGGAAGAAGTCACGGCCTTAGAGAGAGGTCGCAGCCCAGGGGGGTGGTTTTTGCAAAAAGACTAAAAGAGCGTGGAGGTCCAAACGAAGGGAGGTCTGGACAGCCAAGATCAATCAAAGGGAGGTCCTGACGGTCAAGATCTGCCAAGGGGAGGTCCTGACGGTCAAGATCTAACAAGGAGAGGTCCTGGCGGTTAAGATCTCCGAAGGGGAGGTCCTAACGGTCAGATCCTCAAGGGGAGGTACTGAAAGTCGAGATCCAAACAAGAGGAGGTCTCAACGGTCAAGATCTAAACAAAGGGGGATATTTTAAAATGAGGAGATCCAAGGAAAGAGGTCCAAAGGAGAAACTTAAGGGTGGTCTAAAGAGAAGAAAGAGGAGAGGTGGTCAAATAAGAGGGTGGTCCAGAGAGAGGATAACCACTCAAACTTGACCCTCAGAAATAAAAAAGGTTTGAAACACAAACCCGGGCTGGTCTAAGACCCAAAGGGGAGGTCTTAGTCCTACAAAAGGTCTTGGACAAGGGGAAGTCCAACACAAGGAAGGTCGGGACCCTCAGAAGAAGTCCAAACAGTAGGCACAAGGGGAGGTCCAAGGAGAAACCAAGAGAGGTCTGGACCTACGGGGGAGGTCCGGGGTTAAAGGATAGACCAAGCACAGGGGAGGTCTAAGAAGGAAAAGCCAGTGAACACCAATACTCGAGATAAACCAGAGGAGGTTAATTGCAATTGGATTAATTTAAGTTAAATCTCCAAATTTTCCAAAATTCCAAGTTAAGCTTGAGTGAATCAATAAAGCCGAATGGTTCCTTTTGGGTTTTTTTTTGAAAACTGGCAAAAACCCTAGGACAAACGGGACGTTACACCTTATTTTCCCCAAATTTTGCAACAAACACCGAAGAATTCCAGGCCAACCTTCACCTTGATCACGAAACACTCGAGTCATCTATAGAGATTAATAAGGTGAGAAAGTCAATTTAAGATCATAAACAGTAATATCCCAAAAGTGCCAATTTTGGGAAAAACATAATACAAATATGTCCAACTAATAATGTCCATCCTATGGTGATAAGGGATACATGGTATTGAAGATAATCAATTCGGTGTAATGACAAATAGGTGATTAACTACTCCCAGAAACAATTGATATAAAGTAGCATGCATGTTGATATGTAAATAAAATACTTGTGAAAACATAGGTTCAATATGATCAAATAATTATGACTCACCTTGGCCTTGCTCAATTACCACACTTTGGTCTTCAAATCCCACTCTTGCTCCTTGGAAATCGTTGTCTAAACGAGAGAGAGAAAATGAATGAGGCACAAATAAATCCAAAGGAATTCAAATAAAATCCAAAATTAACAAAACCAGCACTGGAAGAAAGAGCTCAATTTTAAATAAATTTAGGAACTTGAATGGGCTGAACCAGAGTTCGGACGAAGGATAATAGGCTTTCGGAAGATTTAATTCAAAGAAAAAGAGACAAAAACACTATTTTGGGATTTTTTTCTAAAGGAAATTCTAGATTACTGCGTCAGCATGACATCAACAAGGAATTGATTTTCGGCCAGAATTAAATTTCTAAAGGAAAAAAATTAGGTCGCTGATAAGTGGGCCGAAGTTCTATAGACCAAGTCTACGGGGAAAGGCTTACGGTCTACGGTGAGCTGGGTTCCCAGAATAGGAACTATAGGTGGGACCAGCTTGGCATTGACTCGGTTCACGGTGAACCTAGTTCATAGGGCTTGGGATCGGGAGTGTGCCACGCAAACGATGATGCAAGCGACACACAGGTGGCTAGGGCTGAGGTGGGGGCTAAGTTGGAGTTGAGATGGTATGCCACGTCGACTTCGATGACGGCAGCGATGCAACTCCGGTGACGGCGTCAATGGTGAACGACTACGGTTCGATGGACTTGGAGTGGCGAAACGGAAGAGGAAGTGACGACGAACTCAGTGGATGGCACACGAAGATCGAGGGTCATTAGAGACAACGACACAACGAGGAAAAGCAGTGGCAGGGCAACTGCTGTCGACAACGACAACCTATGGTGATGCTCCGGCAAAACCGACGAGGGCGCAGATTAGATCCATGTGACGCAGACCCGACAGTAGCGGTGGCAAGGTGCAGAACTCACCGACGGCGGCTGAAGAGGATGACGGAGTTGTCGGCGAGGCACATGCTTCTCCTCATTATTTCGGTGACTTCGAAGTGTGATCGGGGTGAAAAATAGGGATTACGGGGTGTGGAGCAGCGTGGGATGCGGAAAATGAGGGGGCGACGAGGTTTTAAAGGTGGTAGGGCGGAGACCGAGGCAAACACGACGACGAGCTCGAGTCGAGGCGGAGATTTAAGCAGAGGCAGGCGGGAGAGGCGACAAAGTGTCCCACACATCAACAGCAGTGGGAGTGTAACATCCCAAATTTTCATTTATGTTAAAAACATAATTTAATTAATTCCCTTGAATTTTTTTAGATTTTAAAAAGATTTTACCTAATTATTTGAAAGCAAAAATAAATTATTTGCAAATCTAAATACCAATTTTAAGTTCAAAATATTTTCATTAAGTTCAAAATAATTCATGGATTTTTGTGAGTTTTTCTAGAATTTCTGAACTCTATTTGCTATTGTCTAAACACCTATTTCTTTTCTTTTCATTTCTGTAAATAAAAAAAGCCTTAAAAATCAGAAATTGAATCTCGAGCTGAATTTCTTTTCCCGTGGCCCACTTTTCCTTCTCGGCCCAAGGCCTTTTCTCCTTTTTCCCCGCGCCTACACCGGCCCACGCGGCCCGTTTCTGCGTGCACTAGCCCGCTTTGCCTTCCCCCCTCCCCCTCGCTGAAAGGTGGGCCCGCCCTGTCAGCTTCGTCTTCAACCTCACCGCGCTCGCGCTGCCGCCATTCTCGCCACTCCCGTGCATAAATGCGCCCATTTCTACTCGCGATCGTGCGCATTAACACCCACGATCTCCACTCTATCTCCCGCTTTCACTCATATGTTTCCAACTCGCGTTAATGGCCCACTTTCGTTGCCGACGAGTTAATTCTTGCACACGATCTCCACCTCTGGCCATCCCCTCTCCCTATAAAAGGGAGCACCCCCTTCGCAATCTCCTCCTCATTCTCTCACCATAGCCCTAGCCCCTCTCACTCACTCTTGTCGTCGGAATTTAAGTTTGAAGCCGTCGGTCCCCGAAGCGTGCCACCATCGATTGTGCCACCGTCCTTTGAGCTTCGTCGTCATCAACCACACCAGGAGCTTCACAGTCGCACGTTCTACATGGTGCTCACCTTCTCATCACCGGAGCATCATCGGAACGCCTACTTCACCGTTGACCCGAACACGCCGCCGCCTTTCTTCCTCTTCATCGGCCACCCCATCATGTTCCACTACCACTTTGGTGTGCATCAGGTCCTCTGCACCCTCCTCTCTTGTTTGCGCACATTCACGTTCGTCGCTGTGGCGCGTAGCGCCGTCGACCATAGTGTCCCGAGCGCCACCGCCGCGAGGTGACGTGGCCGCCATGTGGCGCCACTGGCAGCCACGTGTGCGCCATGTCAGCTTCACTATCCTAGTCAGCGCCCACGTGGCCGCTTCTGTGGCTGCTGGCATGGCGCTAGCCGCTGTTCTATGCGCCTGGTCCACCGTGGACCAGTGCGTTCTCGTGGATCCAGTCCATGGACCGAGGGCCCACATGTTAGTGACAGTTAGGATTTTCCAGTCAAAAAATAATTCAACCAAAATAGAATTTCAGATGCTGACATCATGCTTGCGCAATTATTGGAATTTCCCTTCAGAAAATAATTCATTAATTCCATAAAATTGAATTTAGGGTAATTTCTTTAGAATTCAAACTTTCGAGGACTTGTTCTCCTTCATACGAGCTCCGATTCTCGTGATTCAGATTTCTAAATTCATCTAAAATTATAATATAGATAAATATACTAAAACTATAAAATTTAAAATTCATTTGAATTTTATTTGAATTTAGCTTATTTTCACATATAGACTTCGATGACTCCGGAGAGCTAGATTTGTTCGACGAGTCCGATCAACAGCTAATTGAGCAAGGTAAGTTACATTCTTTGATCATGTTGATCCCAATATTTTAAAATTTTAAAATTCTATTTTAAATTATTATTGCATGCTTATTTGTATTCAATTTAATTTAAATTCTTGTTTTAAAATTATAGTTATTCCTAATTCCATTGTATGGACAATTTTGACATTGAATCAAATATACTTTGTCACCTTAGATGAAAACCTAGTTAATGCAATAGTATGAACTAGGAACCTTTGGGAAAATTTTACGTATAGTCATGTTTAGACAAAAAATATTAAATTTGGGAATTTTAGCCAAAATATTCAACCATGGTTTAAAAATAAGTCTATGACATTGATCTGCCATAGAAATTTACAAATGATTTGAAAATCAAAATAAAAATAAAACTAGTTTGGACTTGGGCGAAATTGACAGTTGGTAGGTGCAAGTTTATGCATGAACTCGTCTCAGTGGATGGTCGAGACCCAAGGGATTATTTTTGGAAGTCGTCCAATCAATTAAGGATTGGTCTGCGAGTTGCAGATTGTTAAGCCATAACCGTACTACTACAAGTCTAGTATGGGACAGGCCTGACTAACTAACTTGCAATGTTCCACCGTGGTTGTGCCATCCGGATTTGTGGGTGTTAGAATGACCTACTTTTTATTTATTCCTACATGGCGCAAGAGGGGGTTACCGTTTGGCGTGAAACCTTACGGCATCAAAACCTTAGCGGGCATAAGTACATTGGAACAGTGTAAGGGTAAAAGCCTTGTGATAGTCGCTTAGTCGCACGCCTACGAAAGCGTGCCTTGGCTGACATTTCAAGCAGACTATCTCTCGTGGGTGAAGTTATACAACCTCTGTAGATTATAAATCTATTTGAATAGCCGTGTCCACGGTCATGGACATGCTGAGTAAAGCCTTTCATGGATTAGAATTTGGTTTGATTTAAATATGATTTTAACATAGATGATTTTGGATAGTTTATCTAATTGGGAAAATTGATCATATAGCCTTGGTGTAGGGGGTTATTCCTTCACCAATTGTGTATGGAGGATCATCTGCACTCAAAATGATGATTTAAAACTAAAATCAATTTCTAGATATAGAATAACTGCTTTGGAACTTAGTGAGAATATTTAAACTAAAAAGATCGCTTTATGCAAACTTAGTCATATAAACCCTCCTTTGTTATACCTTCATACATTATAACTCTGTTATTGGGTGTAACTTGTGGAGTACGTCACCTTGCTTAATAAATTATTGATCAGAGGTGTAGTACTATATTGTTGATGAGGACTTAGATGACTATGCTGCGCCCCAGCCCCAAACGATTGTGTGTGGCATATCGTGTGGCCTACTACTACTACTACTACTTTATTTATGCTTCCGTTGTACTTTTTTTTAGCCTCGTGCCCTTTTGTAATAAAACTATGATAATATAAATAAAATGCGTGATGTAGACTTGCTATCATTTTTGTTTAACTGTGTATACTAATTGGACCTGGACTAGTGTGAGAAACATAGAGAATTTGGGATCCTTCTACTCCCGGGTTCGACAGGGAGTGGCGCGGGACACGGTTGCGAGGCGGAGTGGGCTACGGAGCTGGGCCGGGGAGAAGGAATGGGCCGGCGGAAATTGAGAGAGGAAATGGTCTGGAAAAAAAAAGGAATTTGGCCCTAAGAGATTTAGGGAATTTCAAATGATTTCTGAATTCAGGAAAAAGATAAATTAAATCGAGCTCAAAGAAATAGCGAACAAAATAAAAAAATTCCAAGAAAATTCCAGAAAAAACTCTGGAACAAGAGGAACTCAAATAATATTTTTTAATTTAATTAATATTTAGATAATTCACATTAAATGGTTTTAATTTCTAAAAAATCAATTTAAGCTTTAAACTAATTTAAAAAAATTTAAATGGTTATTTTTATTTTAAAGGGCTTCAAAAGAACCCAAAAATGGAGATGTTACATTGGAAGTGCGACGAGACTGCCTCGGCAAGCACCGCCGTGCAAGCCCGTTCCTTCCAAGGCGGTGCGCTGCTCGGTTCGGTTCGAAGATGTTCGCTGCAGCCAAGTAGTAAGCTCTCAGTGCGCTCTTTGTAGTCACACCATACAGTTGCAGATTATTCTTGTCATACTCATACCACCTGCGTATACAAGTAACCACTTCTAACTTCCGAGTAAGAATCTACCATGCACTATTTTTTGACTAGCTAAATGAACTTTAGGATAGAGGGGTAGCAGAATTGGAGGACTCGCTTTCTGAGGCTATGCCACTCAAGTCGGCAGTCTCGGGAAATTGCTGAAACCAGCTTTTGCCATCTTGAGGTACAAGTTGCAGAAGAGAGGCATGCTGAAAAGTTCAGTTAGAACTCTCTCTTGCAAGTTGCAACTTATAATAGTAAGCACACGTCACATACATTTCACTCTAATCCTTGTTTCTGACTCTTCTGAACATCGACACTGTACTTACATCATGAAACGAAGAAGAATTCAATTCAACTCGATTCACATTGGGAAGCAAGAAGGAATCGAAGCTCAGGAGCTGACTCAAGTATTGACAACGCATGAAAACTTCAATTCAGCTCGATTCACATAAACATGCACGTCGCACACATTTGATTTGATTTCCAGATTAAAACACAGCTGAGTTGCTTCTTCTGACTCTGAATCTCTGATACATTATACAACCGCTTCACTATTCACTAATAATAACTTAACAACTCCTTGGGATGACTTAACAACTCCTTGGGATGATGCGAGCACGGAGCGGGTGCTTCATGACGGTGGTGAAATCCAGCATCTCCGTCATGTCCACCTCCTCCCCCTCCGCCGTCGGCAGCCACTCCAACTCCCTCACAAGGCTCCCCACCAAGTACTCCAATTGCAGCATGCCAAGCGTGTACCCGGGGCACACGCGGCGCCCGGCGCCGAACGGCATCATCTTGATCTCCCTGCTCCCCGTGATGTCCACGCCGCACCCCTCGCCGCCGTCCAAGAACCGTTCCGGCCGGAACTCCCGCGCCGCCGTCCACACCGTCTCGTCTCGCCCGAAATCGGCGACCAGGAAGTTCACCTCCGCGGCCTTGGGCACCATGTAGTCGCCGATCTCCGCGTCGCTCAGCACGCCGTGCGGGAGGAGGAAGTGGGCCGGCGGGTGCAGCCGCAACCCCTCGAGCACGACTGCCTTCAAGTACGGCATCGCCTGCAGGTCACCTTCTCTCACCTCTGGTTTGGCTTTTACCTCCTCGTAGACCTTGGCTTGCATACCGGGGTGGTTCACCAGCTCGGCCATGATCCACTCCAGCAACGTCACCGTGGTGTCCGTCCCGCCGTTCAAGAACTCGGAGCAGAGGCTGACCACCTCGGCGTCCGTGAGCGGGCGGTCGCCCTCCTCGGCCAAGCGCAGCGCGAGGAGTGAGTCCGCGTAGCACGGCGGGTCAACTCCTCCGCGGGGAGCCATGCGCCTGGCGTGTATCAGCGGGAGGAAGATCTCGTCCAGCCTACGGCGCACGGCGACGTGCCCGGCCCACCGCTTGCGGAAGAGCCTCTTGGTGAGCGCCGGGAAGAAGCCGAAGACCGGGAAGCTAGTGATGGAGCGGAGAATCCACAGCTGCAGCTCCTCGACCTCGCCGAGCGCCTCCGGGGCAAGCCTGGCGCCGAGGCTCATGTACACGAGAAGCTCGAACATGGCGCGCCGTAACGATTGCCTCACCGTGATGGCCCGCGAGCCGTCGTCGCCGCGCTCGCGGAGGTCACGGATGAGCATGTCTCGGGCCCGCCGTCTCGCTGGCGCGAAGAGGCTGACGCGGGCGGGGTGCAGCGCCTCGGCGGCGAGGTTGCGGCGGACGAGGCGCCAGTAGGGCCCGTATGGCGAGGAGCTGATGTCGCGGGCGCCGGAGGTGAAGAGGCTGCCCGGCTCGACGAGCGGCCGTCGGTCGGCGAAGGTGGCGCCGCCCTGGACGAGGACGCGGTGGGCGAGGTGGCGGTCCGCGACGAAGACGATCGTGCGGAATAGGCGGACGGAGATGACGGGGCCATGGCGCGCGTGCAGCTCGCGGAGGAGCGGGCCAAGGTCAAAGATGGATCGCCGGAGCGCCAAGAACTTGACCAGGAAGAGCACGGCCGGCGGGCCTGGAGGGAGCTCCTTATCGGTTGCCTTCTTCTTGCCTCCATGACGTCTCTTGGATAACAAGAAGAGTGAGGCTGCAAGCGAGAGGGAGAGAGTGGTGCACAAGAGGAGGAATTGCCAGGCGGTGAGCTCCTCCATTGTTGCAGCTGTGAGTCTGGCGGTGGTGTATCTTTAGCGGCACTGCAATTATATTGTAAACACTGAGTTTATCCTTAAGTAAACTATTCTGGTGTTGATGTTAGAACTAATCTTGTTGTCTAGGGCCATTTCATGTATATTTTAGGGATAATGCTCATGCCTCTCCGTCCGGAGCGAACTAGAGCATTGGACGCTCCACCCTTTGGGTCCCACAACATTAATTCCTCATTTACTCCACGAGGGAGAGTCCAAACACTCCACTCCAATACACTCTCGAAAATATCAATGCTTCACACGGGCATTCAATTCCATCCACCCTCCCCAATCCCTACCTTCTCTGCCTCAAACACTCCACAGCGCAGCTACTTTTTAATGTCTTTTCCTTCCCCATCCCTCTCCCTCTCATCTCTATCTCAAACACTCACACCACAGAGCGCAGCACAATCAGGTAGGCGACGAGGAGAGGAGGCAGGCCGGCAAGCAGGCGACGACGAGAGGGGGTGTCACGGCTGCACACGCTCGCGGGCATGTTGCGTCATCCAGGGGATCCTCTGCTTGGCATGGGCGATCGCTCACGCCATCTGCCGCTGAGCCACGCGTCGCCGTTCAGAGGCCACTGCCACTGCCACCTTCTCCTCGGCGGCCAGCCTGTCGGCCAAGTCCGCTGCTTTCTTTTTTTTATTGACAATTTTGTAGATCCTAAGTGTTTCGTCTGAGAATGTTGCGATCGTTGAAAATTTTTGTTGCAACCGTTGAAATTTTTTGTTGCGGACGTTGTAACTTTTTGTTGTAGGCGTTGAAAGTTTTTGTTGCAACGCGTGATGTTGTTCCGTTTGAGAATGTTGCGACTGTTGAAATTTTTTGTTGCAACCGTTGAAATTTTTTGTTGCGAGCGTTGTAACTTTTTGCTGCAGGAGTTGAAAATTTTTGTTGCAGCGCGTGATGTTGCAAGTTGCGTACTTTTTCTGATGTCGCACCCTCTTTTTTGATATGTTGCATCAAGTGAAAAAATGTTGCATCATCTTTTTTGATATGTTGCATCAAGTGAAAAAAATGTTGCATACTTTTTTCGATAAGTTCTTAATTTTGTTGCTTGTGATGATTGCAAGATGAGTTTTTAACGCATCCTTTACAGATGTTTGTTCCTCTTCTTTGAAATGTACATACGAATTTTTGATATGCTGCGCATGGTCTACATTTTTTTTTGCGTATAGCACATGGCAGTGTTGGCGCTCGGACGTATGGCGCCGGCGCTCGGACGTATGGCGCCGGCGCTCGGGCCGTACGTCCGAGCGCTAGTTGCGCCCTTATTTTAGACTTGAGAGTTGTCACGTTATTTGTTAGACTTAGACATGTTGCATGTAGGTGCAGATAAGCTAGAAACGTGATGTGTTCACGTTGAGGCTGTTAGTGAATTGAGCTAGTCAGTGGCCTAGTTGGCTGAGTCATGCATTACCCTATTTAACAGCCGAAGGGGTTAGCCTCCACCCGCGCGGCCACGTCGCCCGGAAAAAAGGCCGTCGGATGAGCGTCGGACGGATAAGATCGCGCCCACCGGGCGTAGGAAGGCCGCCTCCCGCGTGGGCCACGTTGTCGCGAGGGATCTACTACGTCGGATCTTTGGCGGACGGCCGCGCCGTGCCTCACGCGCGTGATGTCCTCTAGAGATCCTCCTCGTGCAGCCACTCTCCCCAGATCCTCCTCTCGAGCGCCTTCTCCTCGCCGCCGCCGCCGTCCTCCCCGCCTCCTCTATCCCGCTCGCGCACGGTCTCCCCTCCTCACGCCACCTCGCCTCCAGTCGCCATGCCTCACGCCACCTCGCCTCTGGCCTCTTCTTTCCCAGGTGCCTCCGACCGCATCGCCTCCGCCCTACTCTCCACCTCCGGTCCTCGCCCTCCTTTTCCTCCTCCTCTCAGCCATCTCCTTCTCCCCGTCACCGCCAACTCCAGCTTCCTCTCTTCTATGTGCCTCCGGTCGCCTCGCAATGCCTCGCCTACTCTCTCCTAGGTGCATCCATCCCCCTCGGTCCGCCCTCTGAGCACCTCCTCCTCCTACCTCTCCTCTCCCTCCTCTCTTCCTCTTCCTCCTGTTCCTCCTTGCGCTGCGTCCGCTTGCCCCCGCGCTACCACAGAGGAGGAGCGAGGTAGGGCCGAGGTGGCGCTGTCAGTGGCGGTGGACAGTAGGGATGATGAACTGAGGCCGGATGAAGCAACCGTGTGCCAGGTTCGTCGCCTTCCTCCTCGCCGTCGCGGCGACGGCCATGTCCAGCAACCGCTGCTAGAGAGAGACATCTTCGCATCCTTGCCTTCAAGGTGTTCGACATAATGCCACTATGGCTGTGGGGAATGATGCTCGCCTCCATGCTATGGTCCGGCGCCGATAGGAATGACATCAGCCTCATCCACGGTCAGTTTAGAGATGGTAAGCGTTGTGCTTTGACCGCTTCTTGGCAATAGAGATTGAGACCCATGGATGAGATATGGTAGTCTTGATAGGAATGATAGGTATGCGGACAGGGATGCTGCGTTGTTTGTGTAAGCTATAGCAATATGCTTTCAGATCCTTGGGTATATCGCTTTTAGTTTTTCACGAAAATTAGCTAGCTTTGATGAAACACCGATGTTAACATTTTTGTTTAATGATTCAGATCCTTGGGTATATTGCTTTCAGATTTTCACGAAAATCAGCTAGCTTTGATGAAACAACGATGTTAAAATTGTTGTTTAATGAGCTTTGTTCCATGTTTCGATTTTTTGTGAGAATAGATCATGTTTAGCCTAGGCAATTACTGATTTTTTTGAATTAGCTATCATTTTTACAACCATGTAGTTTGTTGCTAAAAGGCCAAAAAAAGACACCTGCCATAGAGTCAATCACCAATGCATCGGAAATTTCATATTTGTAATGTTTTCGTAAGACTTATTTGGCGCAGATGCTTATTGTTTTCGATTTTTTTGATTTATGGCAGTGATCAGCACACTGGAAGTAGGACCAGTTCCATATCTAAGATATCCTTTAGACAATGTAGTCAGGAGAACGTGTTGTGATTTGTTGAAATTGTTGCATAATTATGTGTGCTCATGCTTGCGTTGCTTCGTTTTCCTATTTAGCATGCTATCATATTTTTCGATTGCACTGCAAAATGTGGGTCAATATTGAGCTCATGTCTTGATCAGTGGTTGATGTGATATTTTTGCTAGAAATCCTTAGGCCAAATGTTACGATCTTCCAGTGTAAATTAATGTTGTTATAGGGGAAGTTAATCAAAATGTTTCATTTATCTAGATCATTGACCACGTGCATGCAATGTCCTGGATGTTGCTATTTGTTATGACAATTTCTTTAATTTCTATCTTTTTTTATTAGCGCTTTTGACCACATATGACAGATATCTTATTGGATCAGTATTCAGTGCTTTATTTCTCATGCAGATATATGTTTTAACTTTTTTTTTGTTCTTATTGGTTCTTGGAATCTTGCATAATATTATAGAACAGATTATGAATGAGCAACAATATCATCTTCCTTAGTCTAGAATCTTTTTGCATGACATGTGTACATGTGTTAATTTCGTTACCGAGGTTTTCATAACAGATTCATTAGCATTCCAGCTAGATAACCTTTTGATGTAATTAGCTTTAATTGACAATACGATATAGGAAGTGAAACACAGAAGTACTTAAAATGAAAGCAAAAGTTGCTCCAACCCAAATATGCAATGAAGTCTGACTGTCTTTGATGCGCCACAGGACATGATGCATCAAAATTTTTGTCTCGTGATGATGACCAAGATTTCGTGTGTGGATGAGGTATTGACTAGAGATGTTTTTTCCTCCCTGTTTTTATTCTCTCTCCCTCCCTCTCTCTCTCTCTCTCTGCTACTAATACATGGTGGTATATTAGGATTTGAGTGATTGATCATACCTCCCTACTGGGCAAGAAGCATGCACCTGGCTAGAATAATTTTGTCCAACAGCATCATGGTGATCAGATGGAGTTCAGCACAACCATCTGGTTTTGGTCTTATTATATTCTCCTGATAGGCCTTCAGATCAAGTAATGAGATATGTGTGTGCACACAAGCGGTCCATGAAATGTTCTGTTCTAGGTGCTACAAAAAAGGCTCCAGCAGTTCGATTCTAACTTTTTTAGTTGAAATTTTGCAGGAATTGCCTCGGAGGCTGCACGAAAGGTTCTGCGCTACATAGGTGTGCCTGGCTGTTAGGTTTCAATTCGATGTCTCTGTTGTGATAGACAACAATCGGATATCACATTGTTAAATCTGAGGCTATAGATAATGTAGATACACACACACACACACACACACACACTATATTTCCTTTAAATTATTGCACATACTAAATTATGCGTCAGTCACACAATTGCAATCATACTTTCCATGGTTAAATTGCTTTATTGTGAGATACTATTAGATGGAATACTCCTATGTACTCATCCTTCTCCTCAAAGAGTTCGATGTGAGTATCTCTAATCCTCCTTCTCCTTCCATTCTAAAATGTATGTTATTGTTGTGTTACTTGACAATCTGTTTTCGTTATTGTAGAATTGATTTTGTCTTTTCAGATATGTTCGGATTTTCCATTGCACATGAGTAAAAAAAACCATGGTGATAGAGGTACCAGCTTAGGTGGCCACATCTTCTGATTTTAAAGGCCTTCCTTTTATTTTAGATTGTTGTTCATTAACTTTCTTGAATGCTAATTTGTAGATGTTGTAGGTTCACATTTAGATACCTATATACTACTGTGTTATCAATAGCTGTTGTTGAACTCATGTGGGGAGGGACAACTATGCACCACCTAACGGTGCAATAGGTAAATTACTTAAATACGAAAAGAAAGACACGTTAATAACAAATTTGCCTTACCCTTTTGCAAATCCACACATGTTTTTGGTGCACAGCTTATTTGACTTGAGTTTTTTATTGGATGTCTTCTGCATCATTAAAGTACATGTTTGTCCTAATGGCCACATTGCCTAAATGCACTTTCTTGATTTACAGTTGTAGGAATCCTTGATAGGCCTGATGCCTATGATAGATGAGCCTTTGTATCCAATATCTGTATTGATTGATGAGCTTAAAAATGTAGATATTCAGTTGTGTCTGAACTCCGTCAGAAGACTTTCCACAATTGCACGGGCACTTGGGGAAGAAAGAACTAGGAAGGAACTGATTTCTTTTCTCAGTGAAAACAATGACGATGAAGATGAGGTGCTTCTTGCAATGGCCGAAGAAGTGGGTGTGTTTATTCCTTACGTTGGGGTGTAGATCATGCTCAT
Source organism: Phyllostachys edulis (assembly GCA_036346405.1). NCBI lineage: Eukaryota > Viridiplantae > Streptophyta > Magnoliopsida > Poales > Poaceae > Phyllostachys > Phyllostachys edulis. The sequence goes on along the minus strand of JAYEVD010000227.1, from coordinate 14,314 downwards.
GTTTTGCTCCCACCATAGGAGACATTGTCTACGGTGAAGGAAACTTGTGTCCGAGACAAGACAGTTGAGTCATTGTGTCGTATTGGAGCACGGATGAAGGAAAGTGACATTGTCAACTGGTTCATTCCAGTAGTAAAGGTAAGACATTTATTGATAGTGAAATATTCTATTTTTTTTCTAAACGATGCAATTTTTCCCCAATATTACTGTATCTGATTTTCTGTGGGTGCTTTCTTTGGCTTCAACATTATATTTCTTGATTACACACACACACACCTATACCTGGGAGCACGTACTCCCATCTCTCATATACCACTTAAATTGTATGATGATACCTCTTTATCAATTTGAGCATACTCCAATAATGATTATAAGATACTCCAAAGTGAGTTCCATGAAAAATTCCATTAAAGTTCATTTTTATAGCAAATTTTTTGTACTTGAATATATGAAAAAGGGTATATAGAAAAAAAATAAAGGGCTCAAATTATTATTTTTTCAATCAAGACGCATTGGAGTATCTTATAATTGGTATTTAAGTATACCGAAAGTGATAAAGAAGTATAATATATTTGTTTAAGTTTATATATATATATATATATATATATATATATATATATATGCATGGTATTTGTACTTATGCTTTCCCTTCAACTGCATCTGTATCATATTATTTTCCATAGGCCAGCGTTTTATAGTTGTTCACTACAAATACTACCATGACCAGATGAATATATCAATATAATTTCCCTTTCTTTGTTTTGTTCCTTTTAGCATCACCAGTCATGAATATTTAGTTGTGTTTATGTAGATTATTTTCTACAGGTATCCTTATGTCCATTCAGTTAACCACGATGCCTATTATTTTCTACAGGTATCCTTATGTCCATTCAGTTAACCGCGCTTTAATCTTTTTAGAGGTTAGCATCTGGCGAGTGGTTTACAGTTCGAGTATCATCCTGTGGTCTTCTCCATATAGCTTATCCAAGTGCCCCTGATCAATTGAAAGGAGAATTAAGAACCATTTACGGCCAGTTATGCTAAGATGCCATGCCTATGGTCAGAAGGGCAGTTGCATCGAATCTTAGGAAGTTTGCTGCCACAGTTGAACACAGCCATATTGAGGACAAAAATCATGTCCATATTTGCTGATTTAACACAGGATGGTACTTTCTTATACATGTTTGGCATATTACTATGATATTTCATGCTTCTTTTGCATTGGTAATGGAATACTTGTTGCCTATCGATCCATGCACTAACTATTCAAAAAGGGAAACAAAAAAAATATATTGTAACATCTTATTTTTCTATTAGACAGTTGCTTTGTTGCTTCAGTGAGTTCTTCTATAACCATGTGGTGTCTTCCTTAATATGTTGTTGAAATGATTCTACAATTGTTAGTTTTATTTTTCGATTGTTTTTGTGTGACATGTCCACTTAAAGTGATCAGTGCCAATGCCCTCCTCCTCTCCTCCAGCGTTTGCTGCACCACGGGACGATATCGCAAGCCTAGAGGTGGTTAGTTCTGACCAGCGAAAAAGTGGCCTTTTGTGCTTCATTGTCACCAATTTGCTGTTCGGCTTTGCTATGCAATGACTACAGCCAAAACCATCCACTACCGTGCATAAAGAAATAAATACACCCTACAAATCCAGCAAATCACGAAAGGATCAGTCCGATGGATCAACAACTTGCATCTGTCCTTGCACCAACAGAGGGACGTCGTCTCCCCCTCGGGCGGGTGTTGCGACGAATACTCGGTTGGGATGTTCTGGTAGGGTTTGCTACTAGGGGGGCAACGTCATTGCGGGCAGGTGGCCTCCTGGCACACTCCCTTTATTCCTCTTGGGCCACATACTCCCTTTGTAGTTCACAGATCTCCTCCAAGTGCTTCTCCATCTGAGCGAGATTATGTCAAAGTCTGGATGCAGGAGAACCAGACGTGGAAGGGGTAGTACTTATATGCGGAGCCGGCGCTACGTACGTGGCTAAATTATAATTTGGTTGAAGGAAAATAGCGTTCGCAAGGTAGCAACCCTGACTCGTCGGGTCACATCGCTACGCAAAGCTGACTCGTCGGGTCACATCGCTCACGCTAAAGTCGACTCGTCGTCACATCGCCACGCAAAGTCGACTCGTTAGGTCACGCCATTATGCAAAGTCGACTCGTTGTCACGTCACAGGTAAAGTCACTCGTTGTCACGCTGCAAAGCCGCCTGTTGTTACTCTGAAAAGTAAGGGGGAGTGAAGGCGTCGAAAGAGAGTGGTGTGGGGTGTCTCGATGCAGAATCCCTCACGTGGTCGCGGTTTGCACACAAAAAAGAGTTATTTAAACACGAGACTAGCATAATAATAGTTGTACAGAAATTAATATTTACATGGCAAGACTGATATTTGAAGGAACAAATATCTACTAGGGGCCCCTCTTGGGGCGCACCCTGCGTGTTGCCCCTGGCCTCACCCGACGATGGTCCGAGTACATTAGAGGATTAGGCTACCTCACTACCGGTAACATCCCAAATTTCTGAGCTTTAAAAATCCTTTGAATAGTTAGTAGGGAGAAAATTCACCATTTGGATTTATTTGAATTTAATTCAAAAGCTTAATATTGGACTTTGGATGTCAACACAATTTAATATGATTAAAATCAACATGAACAATGATCAAAACTATTTTATTTGGATTCTATGTGCTTGGATATATTTTCTAGATTTTTCTAGAATTTTTTCAAGTTCATTTGCTAATTTCTATTGCTATTTGGAATTTCTGCTATTTTATAAATTAGAAAACCAAATTAAAATCCCAGAAACAGTAATCGGGCTGAAACCCATTCCCTATTCCAATCCCGGCCCAACTCCTGTGCGGCCCAGCCTCCCGTGCACGCGCGCACGTGCCGTTGTTGACAGGTGGTCCCCACCTGTTAGTCCCTCTCTCTCTCTTGTGCGCAGTCACACCTGGTCCCACCTGTCAGCTGCTGCCGTGTCGTTTCGCACGCAGCCTCACTCGAGCCTCTATCGTTGTCTTGTGGGCCCCGCCGCCACATCATCGTCGTCTTCGCGAAGGACTCTACAGTCCGTGTCGAGCCGAGTTCCGCCGCCGTGTCGCTCGCGAAAGTCCTACCTCCTGTGCCTATTTAAAGGCCGTGACTGTGTCACGACGACTGCATCCAACCCCGCCACCTTTTCCCTGAAGTCGCCAACCCTAGCGCGCCACCTTTTCGCTGGATTTGGAGCTCGAACTCTAGCATCACCGTGAGCTTCTTTGCCTGATTCTGCCGTTGTCGGTGAGCTTTAGCCGTCATCGAGCACCTCTTTGGGATCGCCGCGTTGAGGGCTACCTGGTGTGCGCGCTATCTTCGCCGAAGGACCCTTGGTTCGCCGTCGCCTCTTCAAGCTGAGCCACTCCGCCGCTTCGACCTCACCACCGACCGCCACAGTGGTTCTCGAGCACCCGTGAGCCCGTCAGCGAGTTCCCCGCGTACCCCTCTTCACGCTGGTACCACTCATCACCGGTAAGTCATCGCCGTTCGTTGGAACCTTGTTTCTAAGCGCCGCCGTCGTCGAGATCTATGTGGCTCATTCATGTCAGTGCCACTTCAGCCGCCATGCTTGTGTGTCATCCTACGTGGCGCCACCTCAGCACACGTGTGCTAGCCCAGCTCAAACCAGATGCAATCGATTCGGTGAACCGAGTCCACCGTGAACCGTGAGGCTGATATGTGGGTCCCACACGTTAGTAAATTCTTTTTATTTTTCTTATTCCGAAAAATCCATTGCTGATGTCATCCTTGCGCAATAATCCGATTTTCTTTAGAGAAATAATTCGGGTTAATTCCAATATTCCAAATTAGTGTTTTCTTTTAGATTCAAACTTCCAAAGCCCATATCTTTTGCATCCGAACTCCGATTGAGCCCATTCGAAAATCCAAAAATCCAAATCTCAAATCAAAATCCAAATTGTGAGTCTCAATTCAAATCCTTTTTCTAAAATCAAATATCTTTGCGGCCAATTCTGGATCCAAATTCTTGTTTTGAATTCATCTCAAATTCAAATCCTAGCCGAATTTGAAAATTCAAAATTATATTTAAATTTTCTGCGAAATGAAAACTTTAGAATCTCATTACAATTTCTGGCCAAAATTTATTTTCTTTCCTTTTTCTTCTTTCCTTTCTCCCCCTTTTCCTTTTTTTCTTTCCCTTTCCTTTCTTTCTTTCCTTCTTTTCCCCTGTTCTTGTCTTGTTTCCTTTTCTTGTCTTTCTTTGTCCCCACGTTGTACTCCTATCCAGAACATCCAGCATGCACGCCATTAACACCCAAAACAAGCTCCTCAATCCCCTCCATTCCTTCCTTTTTGATTTTTCACGCAATTAAAGGTATTCAATTCCCCGCGTCATGACATCTCCATTCAGCTGAAAATACAATTATCAGTGGCTGATATCATCGTGATGCAGTAATCCGGTTTTCCTATAAAAAATAATCCCAAAAATTCTAAAAATCCATTTTCATCATTTATGTGAATTTGTTTAGAATTTTTGAACTCTATTTGTTATTTTCCAAAATTCCCTTTTAATTTCTTGTAATTTCTAGCAATTAAAAATAAATTTCTGTTCGCAAATAAAAATGAAACCTCTGCTGGATTCTCCAGAATCTCCTCTGGGTCTTCTGGAATCTCCTCGGGATCCTCTTTTGATGCTTCCGGATCTTCCTCTTGATCATCCTCGATCTCATGTTGACCGAGAGGCGCTTGTTCTAAGACAACGATCCTCTACTCGGCTTCTTCCCAGTTCGGTAGGCGCGACCTCACCTTCGATGGCGGCCATCTCCAAATGACTCCTCCGAAAGCAACAGAACCGCAAGATGCACCATGCGGGCATTGCCTTCCCCATTCAGAGACGGAAAGCGCTTGAGATAGCTCCCCGGCGGCTGGGATGGTAGCGGAAGATGTTCTGCAGCTTCTCCCGCGAGATGTGGCGGAGACTTCGGAGTATGGCCAGCGTGATTTACTCTGGATTCCCTACGTGAAGGTGATCCTCCGGACTGAGATGTCCAAGGGCCGGCTGCCTCTAGTGTTCCTCCGGGCGTAGACCGTCAGGCGACAGACCAAACCACGATCTCGTCCGTTGACCATGTACTCACTGCCATGGTACATTGGGCAGTCAAAGCCTCCAAGTGTCTGAAGCAGCTTCCACAGCTCTGCGGCAAGTCCTCCGTTGCGATCTCCAAAAGTCTGAAGGTAAGGCATCTGGCAAGGCAGACAAGAGGTAAGAACCAAGTTAAAACAGTGGGAAGAGGAGAGATTATAGCAATAGATGAGTCAAGAGAGATATGAGGGGAGTTAAGCAATTCATTTAGTCTTGCAGGTTAATTTTCTTTTAGAAAATAATTTGGACACTTAAGCGGCCGATCTAACTAAGGTCTAGACCTACAGTCAGTATGGCTCTGATACCACCTCTGTCGGGACCCAAAATTACACTTCAGGACCCTCTGTGTGTAATGCACTAGTCCAGGATCACGCTAGTGCACACAGTGTTAACAAAGGTGGATATCGATCCACACAAGCGAATAATAGCATAAACGATAGTTTGATTAATAAATAATGGTTTGACCTTACGGTCGAGTTTATATTTATTCAAGCCACGCAGGGCTAACAGAGAAATAAAGCAATGAAACAAAAGCGGTAGTGGCACCCCATCGATTCACCACAGCAACCGATCGATCAAGACTCGCAATCGGGCACCTTCGATAAACTCGCCCTCGAAAGTGGTGAAGACTCCTCCTCTTACTTGATTCGTCAAAACAAGCGTGAGTACACACCGCATTACAAGCCACACCACGTAAATGCAATATATACATGCCGGCATTTTACAAGGGAAAGGCATTCGTGGTTCTTTTGCGTAAATGCAATGGTTGCAATTGAATACTAATAATAGATTGAAAACGAGTAAAACAAATAGACAATAATAATTTTAACAGTTTGATTTCACAAAGACACACACAGCCTAACAGGTTATTCACATAGCCACATGATTTAGATCACACAGCTCCTTCCCATTACGCTTTTAATAAAAATCTACCCTAGTGTGAAATCCTCGAAAGATTGTCTCATCGACGATCGAATCGCCGATCTTACTTAAAATAAACGAGGAAAATGACGTGGAATATCCCGGAATGGAATGGGGGTCGCTTTATTGATATGAACTGGATTTACAAGATGTGGCTAAGTACTACCCTCAATTACATCAATGGAGGAATGTTTAACCGCAATCGACTTAGAATATGAGTCTAAGGCGATTATCTAGCTTCTAATTCCACCGCTTAGGCTTCGTGCATATCTTTGCCTTGGCCTTGTTTTGTGTGTCGCCTATCGCCTCCTTCTTGTCTCTCTCTCTCTTTCGCCTTTCGTTACATGCTTCACCTTTAAATAACTTCCAAGAGGTGGCGGTTACTCTCGGAGAAGACGCCGGTGAAGCGTTACGACCGGTTTGAACGGTGAGAAGTTAGCAATGTGCTAACTTCCTTGCGATTGCTTGTGAAAAGCTTAACCGTAGGGTGGTTAATAGTCGATGTCTCGAGGTTGTACCATCGCATGGTTTGGAACGATAACACGGTTCCATTCATCATACGATAAGAAATACCGCTTCAAGAATTTTACGAGCGGTTATCCGGTCGGGATTAGGCACAAAGCCTCATCCCACTGTGGTACCCATTAAGTAACCTTCGAATACTAACGACCAAGGAGGTCGCTAGTCTTAGGGGTTACGCACCATGAAGACGTATGGTCTTTTATTATATATTAGAATAATACATAGAGGTTTTAATCCTCGTCATTGTCCATGACCATGAATGCGCCTATTGAATAGATTAAATTACACTCTGCGAGTTTGTACACTTTACCCACAAGATATAACTAGTGTAGCTAGCACTAATCATAACAAAGCATTTGAAATTCATCTTACTATACTAGGCCCGTCCCTGCTATGAGCATGTGGTGCGTGCAGAGATGGGGCTCGATTCAATGGCGCACATGGTGAGGTCCTTAATTGACCAAGGCAAGACTACCACATGTTAACTACAAATCCCTATGCACCACTGACTTATAAAGCCCATACTGCAGCTCCACCAAAAATAGCACATAGCTTAATAAGCCCATGCACACACGACCCACCATATCACCACGATATCCACCCCTTGCCTCGGTCCAAATCCTTTTTACCACCGGTTGATTTAAGTGCAACACATGCCACAAAGACACATAGTACACATGATTATTATAAGATTGCATATTAAGCAATCGTCGTTAATAATTGCGGTCTCACATGAATAAGTGATTAGTGGCATGGCTAAGCAATCTACTCGTACTAACCAACCCACGTTGGTGCAAGAATATTACCAACTAAATATCAACTAGGGTGACAAAGGATCGGGCATAATAATTACACAAGGGAGGCATAACAATTTGGAATTAACTACTACACCCAAAACATTTAAATAAATACTTGAATTAAGATGTAGTAATTTGAATTAAAATACTTTTATCAAACTGGGAAGCAAAATGGTCAAGGGTATAGCTTGCCTTGGAATAAGTTTATGTGCTGGTCCTGGTCTTGGAAAGCTCCTTCTTCTTCAACTCTTCCAAGACGTCAAAGTCTACTAAATAAGCGAAGCACAAAAACACAATAAATAAATAACAGAGGCAAAACAACTCCAAAAAAATAAATAAAAATCTCCATTAGGTAGATCTTGATTTTAGACGAATTTAGAAATTTGAATGGGCTGATTTGGAGTTAGGATGCAAAAGTTATGAGGTTTGGAAGTTTGAATCTAAAGAAAACCCTAGAAATGATTTATGCGAATTTCCGAATTATTTCTTAAAAGAAAAACCCAGATTATTAGCTTAATCTTTGGCGTCGTGAGGATTTCAGGAATTAAAAGAATAAAACAAAATCGACATGTGGGACCCACATGTCGAGAGCCAACTCCGGTGGACTAAGTCCAAGAGCCTTTGAATCTGGCGGCTGGTGCCACGTGGGCACTCACATGGCGGTGACCACTGCGCCACTTTGGATGCCACGCAGTACCGAGTGAGGTGGCGGTGGTAGCGTGGTGGCGGCAACTTGGCCTCTGGACCCGATGGTCCACCGGCGCTTCTGATGATCGCCGGCGGTGGAGTGGTATGGGTGTGTAAGTGGCATTATTGCGAACCTCGGTGCGGTCCGGGTGGTCGAGGGCGGTATGGTGGCAGCGGCGAGTTGGAAGCGGCGAGCGGCTTCGGGTTATGTCGGACGGAGCTCCGGTGAATAATTGGCGTCGGGAAGGGTCCGGGAGGTAGAGGAGGTGATGGCGATCCCGATGGCGTGCTCCTGACACCGGTGGCTACGGTGGCGGCGCAATCAAAAATCTCACCGGCGAGGTTCCTTAAAAGCTCGAATCGGCGATGTGGAAAACTCTCGGGTGGAATTGAGCGAGGGTTTTGGAAAGGAGGCGGCGAAGCAGGGGGTCCTTTATAGGCCTGCAGTGAGCTTGAGATGGCGTCTTGCGTGGGGTTAAATGCCTAAGCGGCAGCGTGAGAAATGGGGATAGAAATGAATTTGAAGTTTGAATTTGAGCGAAGTCGGTGCGGAAGAGATAACGATGAAGTTTGGTGCGAGAATCTGGGGTTTTTGTTAGTAAAATGACATGGCGGAGCTTCTTAAGCGGCAATGGCGGGCCTTGATCAGCGAGGTCATGTGGAAGCAAATGTCGGAGAGCAGCGACCTTTATGCAGGCCCGTCGAAGAAAAGAAGCGGCGCTTCATGGCGCTAAGATCTGTCGTCCGCTTTAGATCGGACGGACCCACAATCGAAGAAGCGTTCGGACCACTCCGCGCAGTACCACTTCATCGGGCCGTCAAACTTGATCCACACGGCCCAAAGCGTTGAGGCGTTCGGACCGCTCAATCGGCCCTTAAGATCTGGGCGTCCATCTTGCGATCAACGGTTGTCATTGATTGAAGAAAAAACACGGGGAGAGAGAGCGGCGGGTGGGGCCCACTGCGTCGTGAATGGCAGCGTCTTGTATGCGTGGGCTACAATGTTGGTAGGCCAACGAGGAGAGAGAGGGTTTAGGCCCAAGTACTGTTAGGAGATTTTAATTAGCTTTTCCTTTTAGAAAATAGCGAAATCCAAATAAGCAATGGAAAATAGCAAATGAACTTGGAAAAATTCGAGAAAATTCTAGAAAATATATCAAGCTCATAGAATCCAAATAAAATAGTTTTGACCATTGTTCATGTTGACTTTAATCATATGAAATTGTTTTGTTACTCAAAGTCCAATATTAAGCTTTTAAATTAAATTCAAATAAATCCAAATGGTGAATTTTCTTACTACAACTATTTAAAGGATTTTTAAAGCTCTGAAAATTGGGATGTTACAAACCTCCCCCCCTTAAAGGAATCTCGACCCCGAGATTCAGGCTAGCTGGAGAAAAGGCTGGGGAACTCGGCTTTCAACTCTTCTTCACGCTCCCACGTTGCTTCACCCTCCGAGTGGTGGCTCCTTGCACTTTGCAAGCAATTGTCTTGCTTACGGTCAGGCGTTACGTGACATCCGAATCTTGACCATTTGCTCTTTGTAGGTGAGGTCTTCCTTTAGTTCAATTGACTCGGTAGCTTGTTCTTCAGCGCGAAGACACTTCTTCAACCGAGAGACATGAAAGACATCATGTACTCCGCTAGCGGCTGCGGTAGCTCAAGCCCAGTAGCTACTTCTCACGGCGATTCAAAATCTTGAGCGGACCAACATACCAAGGGCAAGCTTTCCTTTCTCATGGAACCTTTTCACACCTCGAGGCGTAACTTCGAAGATAGACAAAATCCTCGGCTCGGCGAGATCACGGCGATTATTATCGGCATAACTCTTACGCCTCAAGCGAGCTATCTTTAGTCTCTCTCGGATCATAGACACTTGCTCTTAGCTTCTTGAATAATATCCGGACCAAAAGGCATCGTTCGGCGGTTTGACCAATTCGGTGTGTTCTGAGCACGACCATACAAAGCTTCAAGCGGCGACATTTACAAACTAGCTTGATAGCTTGTTGTTGTATGAAATTACGCATATGGTAAACTCTTATCCCAGCAGTAGCATTTGCTAGAGCACATGCTCTCAACATATCCTCCAATATCGATTGACTCTTTGATCATGTCCATCCGTCAGGGGATGATATCGTCTTGAAATTGAGATGAGTCCCTAAAGCGCCTACAAATTCTACCAAAAGCGGGAGGTGAGCTGAGATCCTCGATCGACACTATCTTCTTGGGCACACCATGCAAACCGACAATCCTTGACATATATAGCTCGCGAGACGATCTCTGAGTAACGTAGTTTTGGTGGCGAAATGGACAACTTTAGTCAAAGCGATCCACTATTACCGTCGAATCATAACTTGATTGAGTCTTGGGTAATCCGGTAATGAAATCCATCGATTTCTTCCCACTTCCACTCTGGAATCTTGGCCTGGTTTACAATGAGACTTTCTTTGGTCTCGATGCTCTGCCTTAACCTTCGACATCGTCACACAAGGCAACGAACTCTGCGGCGTCTCGCCGGGTTTGGCCACCAAAACTTATTCTTAACATCTGATACATCTTAGTACTACGGGGTGAATCGAATACTTTGAGTCATGGGCCTCCTTTAAAATTATTTGTCTCAACCCATCAACATCGATGCACGCAGAATCGTCCTTGACCCACAATATATCTTGTTCATCACAGTGAATTCTTTGAACTTCCATACGCCATCTTCTTCTTGATGTCTCGCAAACTCTGAATCCTTTGGTTTGGGCCTCGTGAATCTGTTTCTCCAAAGTAGGCGCACTTCGGGTAGCCACAAATCCATCGGATACTACTTCTAGCTTGACAGGAATTCCTCTTGAAGTTACGAACAAAGTTCTTTTACTTACAAAGCATTGCGGTGGCTCTTCTGGCTCAAAGCATCTAACAGCGACATTGGCTTTACCAGGGATGGTAATGGATTAGAGATTATAATCCTTTATCAATTCTAGCCATCTTCTCGCCTCATATTGGATCGGATGAGTGAAAATGTATTTCAAGCTCTTATGATCAAGTATATATCTCGCATTCTGGATAAGGAGTAATGGCGTAAATCTTCAAAGCATGTACTCTGCTGCGGCTAATTCCGGATCATGGGTAGGATAATTCTCTTCGTGAGGCCTTAGCGCCTTGGCGCATAGTGACGAGCTCTTACTTCTTGCATCGGGACACATCCTAATCCTTGGCGACGCGTCTGATAGATATCAAAATCCTTGCGAATATCCAAGCAAAATCGGCCTTGCAAAGTGAAAGTCAAGCCTTCTTCAATTCTTGGAAACTTTCTTCACAAGTAGGGGTCCAAGTAAACTTTTTTCTTTCTTCAACAATTGCGTAAGAGGTTTAGCAATTGATGAGAATCCTTCATGAAACGGCGATAATATCCCCGCTAATCCCAGAAACTACGAATCGAGTGGCAGGTCTTGAAACATTCCCAATGTATCTTGCTTTAACTTTCTGGGGTCAATTGCTACTCCTGCAGGTTGTCATATTAAATTGTTTTGTTACTCAAAGTCCAATATTAAGCTTTTAAATTAAATTCAAATAAATCCAAATGGTGAATTTTCTTACTACAACTATTTAAAGGATTTTTTAAAGCTCTGAAAATTGGGATGTTACACTTTTGCCCTTATAAATTGAACCGTAGCCTCTTTACATCATTCCCCACATCCCTCTTGCTCAGATTTGCTAAAAGCCTCCCAGAGCTCCCTCTGCCAACCATTCTTCTCCAACTCCGTCGAGCCCGATCTCCTCATCCGTAGCTCTATTGTTCACCAAATTTTCTTGGTGAGTTCCTCTTGACATTCTCTACGTTTCTATTCAAGCGAATTTTGGTTTATCTATTGGTTCACCTCGTACAAAAGCACCGCGGTCTTCTTCTCCGACTCGGCGAGAACTCAGGAGCCGATCTCCTCATCCGATTGCTCGTTATGCACCAAATTTGACCATGAGTTCCTATTGCAATTCTACACATTTCTATTCAAGTGGAATTTTGATTTACTTAATTTTTCACCATCGGCCACTTCTTCTTCCTCAAGTCCGTGAGAAGTCGAGTCAAGCTGATCTCTTCATCCATTGGGTAATTGCTCGAGCCCTTTTACCTACATGTTCCTTTCAATATTATCTACCTTTCTATTCAAATAAAATTTTGAATTTAGCAATAATTTGTCACTACCATGTCATAGCCACCTTCTGCCCAAGCCCGTGTGCGCTTGCGTGTCATCTTTGGCGTGGTGGCACTATTCAATGGGCGATCCACGTGGATAAACCCATTTTCACGGAGCAGGTTCACAAGACTCGAGCCCACATGTCTTTGAGTCCAACCCTTTTCCTTTGCAAAATAACTTAGGCCAAAAATTCATTTTCCCACCTGCGGACATCATGCTAACACAATAAATAGATTTCCTTCAGAAAAATAATTCCTTCAATTCTAAAATTCGGAATTTCATCTTTTCATGTGAATTTCAACCTTCGAAAATTTGTTCTCCCTCATACGAACTTCGATTTCATCAATTCAAATTCCTAAATCCATATAAAGTCGATACCTTCCTCCTAGTATTTATTTTATAAATTTTGGATTTTATCTGTATGTTATTTGAATTTGGATCGTTTACTCGTATAGATTTCGACGACTTCAGACAACCAGATTTCGACGCCGTATAAGAACAACGACTAATTAAGAAAGGCAAGTTATACCTTTGATCATATTTGATCCCATTGAAAGCATCTAGGCCCCTAAAAATTGTTTTGGTAATTAATGACAATATGTGAATATGGGATTAGCGTATTTATGAGTATGTACAAGGTTAAGTCCCATTGGCGTTCTTGATGATGGGAAATTGCATAAAAAGGTTTACATGAAGATCTTATGGCTCAAAAGGCAAAGTACAATAGTCTAGGATCTTTTTCATTTCTGGGTCTTAGGTGAATTGGTTGGAAGACAGGATTATAGGCTAGAGCAGTAGTACTATAAAGAGGGTGCAAAATTGAGTACCTTGAAAGTGAGCGATGCCACAGCTGCTCAAATCTTAATTGGTTTAATCTTGGATTTGTTTTTGTTTTTGCCTCAATTTAAATTTCTGAATTTCTTTGGAGGCGGTGTTGACGTTACTTGGCCGGGTGGACGGGATTCTTGGACCAAAGCGGTGGTCGGCTTTTCCAGAAGTGTCTCCAAAAGCGAATCCGTTTTTACGTAGGCGGACTAACATGTTTGCTGTGGTTGATTGGGACCCAGATGCGGCTCTATTTCGATGCATTAAATGTATTCTGATCGTTATAATTACAGGCCTGATGGACTGGCCGCCTGTGTGCCCTCTGGATGGACAAGGGCTCCTTTGAAAATTTGGGTATTTCGTGTCCAGCGGCTAGTGCGATTGGGTGGAGGCTATAAATACCTCACCCATCTGCAACTAGAAATGTTGTTGAGCCTCATTTAACATCTCTTGAGCCCTTTGCATTGTTTCCTACTTATTGAGAGCATTCATTTCCATTTGCAAAGGTAGTTGAGGTTGTTCTAAGAGCATTCATTGAGTTTGATTTTTGTGGCATTAGGCGCTTTCAAGTGAAGAATTCTTGCTCTATTACTCTTGGAGATTGTCGTCTCCTAGGCGGTTTGGAGTTTGGTTCGGTGATCTTCTCAAAGGAGATTGTGAGAAGGCAGAGCATTTGTGAAGGTTGGAGCTTCGCCTATCAGGAGAGGAGAAGAGCTACCTCTAGTGATTGAGGGAAGGCTTAATTAGTGAGGCGGCTTGAGTTGATCAAGCTTCCTCAACGTGGATTAGTGAAGACCGGCAAGTCTTGATACCACAGGAAAAACTTCCTTGTGTCATTGTGGTTATTTCTAGCCTTTACATTTCCACTTATAATTCTAGCTTGTCTATTGTGGTAAATTGCTTAGCTAGAATCATATCTTGTTTAGACTAAGTTAATAATGGGATAAAATTGTTAATTTGTCAAAAGTTTAAAACCTCCTATTCACCCCCTCTAGTGTGGTTATCCTTGATCCTACACCATTATTTTAAATTATTTAAATTCACATTTTAAATTATTATTGCATCGTGTTTCTATTCAATGTAATTTAAGTTCTTGTTTTAAATCTATCGATATTCCTAAATCCTTTGTATGGCCAATGTTGATATTTGAATCGAATATATTGTCACTCTAGATAAAACCTAGTTGATACGATAGTATGAACTAGGATCATTTGGAAAAATTATGCTTAGTGAT
>JAYEVD010000683.1:0-123249 GCA_036346405.1 Phyllostachys edulis | reverse complement strand
TCCATCAAAATCAATCATCAATCACGAAGCATGGCATCCTTCAATCACAAATCCAAAGACAATCACTAACATCACAGAAGGGACTAAGGAGGAGGTAGGGAGGGCAAGGATGCACCGATGATGGCGTTTTGGCGTCGGTGGCGGCTTCTACTCTAAGGGCAGCGGCGATGGAGAACTACGGGCTGCACGAGGCCGTACCTCTAGGGTTTTCGAAGTGAAGCGGTGCTCGTGTGCTCGAGGCGGCGAAGTCCGGTGCCTACGGCAGCCTTGATCAGGGCAGCGGCCGCGATGCATGAGGACGGTGGCGGCGATAGTGGGCGACCGGGCGGTCGATGGAGGCTCAAGGCTCAAAGCGGGCGCGTGGAGCCTTTGTCGCGAGAGCAGCTGGGAGAAGCGAGGAAAAGGCGAAGATGGTAATGGGTCGGAATGCAAGGATCTCAAGGTGTATATCGATGGCATTTCGTGAATATTTCGAACTTCAAAGGGTATTTTGGTTTCATGAAGTTGGATTCTCACGAGAATCTGCAGGAAGACCTCCTCGTTGCTAGGTCATTTTCGAGATAGCTTCGTGAGAATCGAATCACTGTTTGAGAATCGGGATGTTTGGTACGGCTCTACGAGAATCAATTGAGAAGCTAGAGGTAGTTATACCAAACATGGGCCTAAGCGCCCCGGCCGATCGACCATCGATGAGGGACTTAGCCAAATTTTCTCGTTGAAAATCTGACCCTTTCTAGAAATTTAAAACGAATAGAACTTTTGACTCAAGCTCCAAAATTATGAGACTACGTGCAGAAAAATCCTCTTGCCTACACCCTCTATTTTTGGCCGGCTCTTTAACCTACTCATGGCGGTCCGATCGCCAGGTTGGTCGGTCGCATCACGACCAAGGCCGATCAGATCGCTTCCCCGACCGTCCGACCGCCTAAGCTTGACAACACTCTGAAATTTGTTGAAAACACGTATTTCGACAAAACCTCGCAACCATTATCAATTGTATCATCATCCTAAGATCATGAGTATATCCCTATGCTATCCACAAAAAACACTTATATTTATATTTTTAGATGTAATATTTAGTTGAACACAATTTTCTTTGAGTCAGTAACAGCAAAATCTTACTAGAATTAGTAAAGATTCCCTAACTAGCTAGCTTTCGCAGTGCTGCGCAGCACCACAACAACGAAATGGCCAGTAGGCTGATGTGAAAAACTAATACAAAGCTACCCCTCTACGTTGGTTCTCATGACAACAAAGGGACCTTTTCTTGACCCTGACCATCTGCTTCACTCAAGCACGGAGGCCTTGCTGCTTTGTAGTAGAAGAACGCCATCATCCTGGACCATTCCTCGGCCGACCGGACAGCTTACAGGAAAGATTCAAGGTCAGGAAACTTTACGACGCAATTGATCAAATGCCAGTTAAACCAGAGGAGCATTTATACATGACTCGTGCAAATACCTTTGTCACGGTGTAGTATCCTGCCAGCATTGGTGAAGAGGACCTCTGGGAAACCAGACACCTTCAGGGCGTCCACCAGGTCGGGCTCGGCGCATGCATCTACTGCGACACACTGCAGATGATCAAGAACAGTCAGAACGCGAAATGCTCTCTGTAGCTGCGGCTACATGGCAATTACTGAAAGGAAGCTGTAAGGAGCTCTGTACTCTTGGGGAAGGCAGATTGTATTCCCAATACATCTCTATCGCCTTAACAAGCTCAGCCCTTGCCATCTCATTCTCCTGCGGTCTACAAGACCAACATTCATGCTTTGTCAAACTAATTTTGGGCGATACAATTTATTAAAAAAATATTGGATGCTACATAAACTTTCTATTCAGACAAAAGGATGTTTAAAACAAGAACCATCATGAAGTTCTTGAATGATTACCAGAAGCATGAGATACATTATACATATCAAATATTTTCCACTGAAATGCTCAAGCATTTGAGTGGGAGCAAAGGAACCGTACCTCTTGTACCGGTTATGAACAAGCACAATCAACGGGCCAAAGTCAGTGAACACGGTGTCGTCCCAATCCTTGGTCTTGACATCCCTGATCGGCTTGATGTAGTTATCGTCCTCCCAGACAATCTCCTTGTCGCTGCGATACCCCGCATCCTCATCATCATCGTCATCCTTCTTCTCGGCCTTGATGGTGATCTTGTCAAAGAACTGGTCGAGGCTGAAGCCCATCCCGTCCTCGGCGTCCTCGGGCCAGTCCGGGTCCTCCTCCTCGACCACCATCTCGTACTTGGTCAGCAGCTCCCTCATCTTGGCCTTCCTCTCCTCCGGGTCCGTCAGCTCCCGCGTCTCGGGCACCCGGTCCATCATCTCCCGTATCTTCCGCCGCAGCGTCCGCCGCTCCTCGTCAGACATGCGCACCTTGCCGTCCTCACCGTCGCTGGACTCGGAGTCGGTGCCGTCGTCGCGCGCCCGACCACCGAGCACCAGTTGCACGGCCTTGGAGCCGCTCGCCCGCGGTGCCCGGGCGCGCCAGGCGAGCACGATCCTCGGGGCACGCGGGCAAGGACCGAAGCGGACGAGGCTCGCGGCGCGCACAGGAACCGCGCGGAAGCAGAGGGGGTGTGAACTGGGGTGCTCCGCTTCTCTGAAGCAAAAATCGAACAGGTCGCGGGCAGGGGAGCAGCGCAGCGCCATTCTGCAGCTCCCCGCGCGGTACGTGTGCGCGGCCTCTCTCCTCTAGGCTTAATCTCCAACGGTGCTTCCAAACGGCCGGAAGATGCGAGATTAGATGGCTTCTGCTTCTGAGCTCGGGGAGATATTTGTTGTTTTTAGGCTGCAGCAGCCGCAGATAGCCCGTAGCAAAGGAATTAACCTGTCCAGAGGGAGAGACCCCAAGAAGCTGCCAAAAGTAACGGGACGATGGACATGGATGGCCTACACGGCCCAGCCCAAATTAAGTGCAGACAAACGAGGCCCTCATGGACCAACCCAGATTGCATTAGAACATTGATGCCCACACGGCCCAACCTTGGTCTCACCTGGCCTACGCCCACAGTTCGTCACGTTTCAACCAAATCCACATGCAGCGACAACATTTTCTCAACATCCAAAGAATTAGTTTATCTAGAGAACATGTACAGCTTGAAAGAAACAGTGGATTGCAACTCATGTTTCCTATGTTATGTTCTCGTGATGATACATAATCTGGATTCAACACGGGTACCACGACCCATATGATGACAAAAAAAAAAGAATGTTAAATAGTGTTACATCTGAAGAACTTGGGTTCTTTGCTGGAGACCACCCTCCTTGCGTCAAAACTAAGAGCCAAACAGGAGCCACCGCAACTGGTGGACAACTCCGGGCAGTCCTCGGCCTATCGCATCTGTCTCAGCAGAATTAACTACGTTGACATCTGTTCTTCCGCACGAAACTGCCTAGCTACCTCGGCAAAAATAAGTGTTAGCTAGTGCATGATGCCTCGAGCCCTCGATCTCACCGTTAGTCGTTTGTTCATCGACAAGGTCAGTCGACATCGCTGACGATATCCTGTGCCGCTTTAGGATCCGGGACGTGGCGAACCTTGCGTTCTGGTATTTCAGGACGATCACCCGCTCATCGTCCAAATCAAACCTCAAGTTTTCTTCAGTGCAGCCTTCAACGAGGCTGCACAAATGCTTCAAGTTTTCAACTTCCACACCATTCACCTTCTTTACCTGATCATATTATTCAGCTGGTCAGTACTACAGAATTTACATTTGTGCTTGTGTAGTAAGGATTTTCTTATAGCAAAATACCTGCAATTCAGCAAGCCTTTCGTAACCGACATTAATATCATCCATGAGGACCTGAAACATAAAGTGTTCAGTAAAAGATATTTATATAAAATTAATGCAATGATGTAATGCAAAACATTTCCTAATAAGATCCTGAAAGGGCAAACTGAAACATGAGGAGATAGTGAATTAATGGAATAGTACCTGAGATAGGATAACTAATTGTTCACCAGTCTTCTTTGGAAGGGCTCGCAGTGCCCGTTCACATAGTCGGCGTGGTGAAGTGTTGTACCAGTCTTCTCCAAATTCATGGAGATAAGGCTGGGTCAGCGGGATAAAAACAAAACCAGCAAAGATGTAGTAGCTGGGTAGTTTATCAAATTGGTGTACAGGGACTAAAGGTTGCAACTGCATAAGAAGAATCACATGTATCATTTTCACTGTCTACATGTGAAATCACTAGAATAGTGGGAAAAAGGTGCAGAGAGAAATGATGGATGCAAAGCCTAGGCCTGGGAGTGTGTGTACAAAACCATTGGATTCACTTTTGTGGATTATTATTGACCTACATAAGAGATGGGTCGGCCTGTCCAATAAATCTGGTCAGATCCAGCCTTATCCAAATAACACTAAAAGGTCTAAAAAACGCCCAGCCCATTGGGCTAATATAGTGAATTCAATGGGTTACAGACTTAACAGTGTTTTGTGGGGTGGGTTCTAAAACAGATAATAGGTGTTGGGCTGGGATGTTACTTTTGAATGTCAGTGTTGGGATTGAGTTTGCTCAAGGTTGAGTACACCATGTCTATCACTGGTGAAACTAGGTGTAATAAACACTAAACAGGAAGAACAACAGAACATCGTTATTATATTTAGTAACCAGCAAACCCTCAAAAAAATGCACCCTGGTTAATCAAAAGCTCAGATAAAATGTACAAGTAAGGACTCACAGGCCTAAGTGTGACATTCAATTCGTGCTCTTTGCCATCTCTTAGTAATTTGATAACGGCTGTTTCTTCAGGCTTCTTCATAGACACCAGATGATCAAAGGTGATTCTCTCTCTATTCCGAAATGGGACTGCACGTATTAAAAAAGCTCATGATCTTCAGTTGTTGAAGCTGAGATGATGTATTTCAGAATAGTGCATATATAGATTCATTGATTTGCACAAAAGCAGGTATGCGAAGACATGTAGCAAGGCATCCCAAATGCCAGTCTTATAACATAATTACTAGATAACTAAGTTAAGTAACGCATTCAAAGATAAAACATACAAGAAATCAAAATATGCGACATAAAGTGGTTGCTAGTGCAGTATGAAGATAAAGTGGTTGCTAATGCATATTGAAATAATGCATATGTGGGAAACTTTTAAGCTCACTTGTCCCATCGTTTGCTATAGGCACACCATCAAACTCAAGAAGGATGTCGTCTTTCCTCAAAATTCTGTAAGCATCAGATAAAGGATTTATTCTACTCAATAACACTCCAGTCATTTCAGGCCGCATCCCAAAGCACTCTCTTAATTGAATATTTTCAATGGCCTGGCAAGATAGTCCAAGAGTACAAAACCCGGAATATTTACCGCTCTCTTCCACTCCAGAAATAAAACGCTTAATTATGGGCACAGGTATAATATACCTGCAAAAAAAAGGTTAAGCAAAGAATTCCAGGTAAAACAAGGGTTCAGTTGGTGCAAGACAAAAATAGTTAAGGATCCACCCAATGTTTTCCGCTCCTGACAGATTTTGGAAAGCAACTCCAGCTACTTTATCACCCATAATTGCAGGCCCTCCACTATTACCTGGATTGATAGCCGCATCTATTTGTATAGCCATGAGCTGAGTAGCACCATGGACATATTGTGTTGGCTCAACTCTAGATACAACCCCTTGGTGACAGAAATATTGTCTCCACCTGAGCCATAAAAGTACACAATCATATAGATGTCCACATTTTGACACATTTTTCTGTTTCTAACAAGAACTATAGTGAGAAGGTTCCAACAACAATTCATGCTAGCAATAGCATTGGAGCCAGCTGAGCAGCACAAATAGCAGTAGTACTAGGCAATCTTTGTGACGAAGCACAGATTTGAATAGGATCGAATAGTAGAGTTTAAGATCCTACCCGATTCTACCGGGTTACAGTTTCCAAAATCTACCATGTATTTCAAATAGTTATGGATTCGGCAACCACCTTCGAACCCCGATGTGGATTGCGCGATCTGATTCAGGGTTCGCTCGCGATCTGATTCGCTGGGGAACGCGATCTGATTCACCAAAAAGGGGCGAACCCATAAATCCCATAAATCGAGGGGGAGTGTTATGTGGGGGAAGACATATTCAAGAAGAAAGCCAAAGCTTCTCGTTGCCGACAACCAAGCGGATGAGGTTGTAGTCCGTCAGGACTCCAAATAAAACATCCAGCTGTAATAGGAATATGATTCTTATTTTGGTAATTTACTATTTTAAGTATTAGTAGACTAGAACTTCTAAGTTGATTCAGATTGTAATCCATCCTCTTTATATTGAGGCTTGGGTTGTTCGCAAGGAATAGAGAAAATTCCCTATCTTCTTCGCCTTCCGTCGACTTTCTTGCTCTTCCTCCCCGATTTCTTATTGTCAAGCAGAGAACTCAAAAGAAAGCGCTTAGGCCAACTTCCAGGCCAACCACGACTCATCACTATAACCTTCGATCAAACACCGGTGCTCACAACAGCTTTGGTATCAGCTAGTCTCTTCGCGATGGCAAAAGGATCGGAGATGGCAACATTAACTCAACAGATTGTCGAACTGATTAAGCGCCCATGACGAGCAAGATGACCGAGTTGAAGACCAATCTAACCACGGAAGTTGCGAGTGTCAAAGATAGAATTTCAATGCTTGAAAAAAGGCCGCCCAATGCAGGGGATGGTCTGCTATGTGTTCCGCCAGATTGATGCCCACCCCACCCGCCCCCAGCTCAACACCACCACAACTCGCTTGGATTACATTCTCACGAAATAGCCGCTTCCAACGCTCGATGGCAAGGATGACCCGCCGGATGGCTCAATTGCAGAACAATTTTTCGAGGTCAACAAACACCCAAGAGCGAGAAAGTTTGGCTTGCGCCCTTTCATCTCACAAAGCTCAAAGACAATAGTGGTACTTTCAACTTGAATGCGACGAAGGCAACATACCTTGGCGGCTATTCAAGATTATTGTCATCTACGATTTGGTCCTCGATCCGTAACAACTTCTTGGGAGAACTAGCCAAGCTTCAAGCGATCGGAAGTGTCAAAGATTACCAGAAAAAATTCTTAGCTTTACTCTACCATACTGATTCCCTCTCATCATCTCAAGAAGTCCAAATTGCTTACGCCCAGTCTTATGGAACCCGTTAGACCGATGTGGAGTTGCAAAACCCGGCATCTTCAACTAGCTATGGCATTGGCTCGTGTGTATGAAAAAGACACCAATTGTCGCCCTCTTTCACTGCATGACAGTAGCAGATCGACTAATACAACTCGTTTACCTCTGCCAGTATCTAGTGCTATTCTGCCACAAGCCAAGGCACCAAGCACACCACAAGTTTGTGCCGGGTCACAGTTGTAAACGGTTGTTTCTCATGGAGGTTGTTCCTGACGACGTTGATGATCAAGTTTTGGAACAAGCATCCGAACTCCAGGAACCGGCTATATCTCTCCATGCACTCTCTGGTATTCAGTCTGGTACGTCTCAGACGTTGAAGCTTTTAGTATGTGTTGGCGAAACCAAACTAGTGGCTCTTCTAGACTCAGGGTCGACTCATAATTTTATCTCGGACGAGACCGCTCAGCATGCCGGGTTGATCTTACACCAACAATCCGGTCTTCGGGTGACTGTGGCTAATGGCGACAATATTTCCAGCACGGGAGTTTGCCATGCTCTGCCATTACGCATTGGCGATGAGGAGTTTACAATTGATTGTTATTCTATTCCTTTGGCTGGTTTTGATCTTGTGTTGGGGTTTCAGTGGTTACAGACGTTAGGGCACATACTGTGGGGTTTCAATTCTATGACAGTGTCTTTTCACCACATGGGTCGTCTTATAAGATGTCAAGGCATGCTCACAAATTCAGCTTCTGTCCATACCATGGCGGAGTCGACTCCTAACTTGCTCGAAGCATTGTTGGATGAATTTTGTAACTTGTTTACCGAGCCGCAGGGATTGCCGCCGCAGCGTTCTATTGATCATCGTATTCATCTTCTACCTGGAACAACTCTAGTGGCGGTTCGTTCAGATCGTTATTTGCACATCCGTAAAGATGAGATAGAGTGTCGGTCTACCGAGATGTTATGTCAAGGTACGATTCAAATTTAGTACTTCTCTTTTCAAAGACCGGTGTTACTTGTCAAGAAAAAGAAGGGACATGGCGGTTATGTGTAGATTACCGCTACTTTAATGATAAGACAATTAAGGACAAGTTCCCAATTCGGTTGTCGAAGAATGGACAAGTTCCCAATTCCGGTTGTCGAAGAATTTTTGGATGAACTCAAGGATGCTCAATTCTTTACCAAGTTGGATTTGCGTTCAGAGTATCATCAACTACGCATGCATTCTGATGATGTTGAGAAAACAACTTTTCGAACTCATCAAGGTTTATTTGAGTTTTTGGTTATGCCTTTCGGTTTGACAAATGCTCTCCCTGCGTTTCAAGCAAAAATGAATAATGTTCTCAAAACATATTTGCGCCTAATTTGTCCTTGTATTTTTGAAGATATTCGATCTATAGTTCGTCATGGTCGATCATCTTCGCTATGTCCAAGAAGTTTTCCAAGCTCTTCAAAGCAATTCTTTAGTTCTCAAGAAATCCAAATGTTTATTTGGAGCATCTTCTGGTCATATTTGGGACATATCATCGATTAGTGCGAGGGTTGCTATGGACAACCGTAAAGTGCAAGCTATTGTCGATTGGCGCTACCTCGTTCAGTCAGGGCATTACGAGGATTTCTCGGTTTAACGGGTTATTATCGTCGTTTCGTCAAGGATTATGGAATTATCACAGCTCCTATTACTAATCTATTGAAGGACAATTTCTCTTAGAATAATACAGCTTCGGGTGCTTTTGAATTACTGAAGCATACAATTGCATCGGCACTAGTTTTACAGTTACCAAACTTTTCTCACAAATTCATTGTTGAGTGTGATGCTTCCTAAGTATTGGCGCTACTGTTGCATCAAGGAGAGGTCCAATCGCTTTTTTTAGTCGTATAGCGAACGTCATAAAAATCTTGCGCTTATGAGCAAGAACTTATTGATTGGTTCAGCGGTTCATCATTGGCGCCCCAGATTTGTGGGGACATTCGTTTTTGTTCGAATCGATCATTATAGCCTCTGAAATTTTTATTGGATCAACGGTTAGCTACCATACCTCAAAATCAGTGGGTAAGCAAGCTTCTTGGGTTTGATTTTCAAGTCGAATATCGCCCAGGTCGCCAAAACATTGTGGCAGATGCACTTTCTAGACGTGATACAGAGCTTTCGCTCTATTGCCACTATGTCCGCTTTCTCATTTTGGTGTATTCAATGATCTGCGCTTCAAGTCAAGAATGTGGCGACTTTGCAAGCTCTACGTGATCAGATTATGGCTGGCAATGCAACTGCTGATTGGAATGTTGTTGATGGTTTGATTACTTTTAAAGGCAAGATTTATGTACTGGAGACATCAACAGTTTTGCCTACTATTTTGGTTCATGCGCATCAGTCTGGCCACAAAGGAATCGAAAAAACGCTTCACAGGTTACACGCTGATTTTCACGTTCCACATGCCAGGCGTATTGTACAGGAGTTTATTCAGTCATGTCATACATGTCAACGCAACATGGTTAGTCACCTCCATCCCACGGCTCTTTTTGCGACTTTTGACGATGCGGGTCACATATGGGAAGATATTTCCATGGATTTCGTTGAAGGTTTTCCTAAGGTTAATGGAAAATCGGTTATATTGACTGTAGTGGATCGGTTTTCCAAATATGCGCACTTCATGTCTTTAGCGCATCCTCATACGGCTGTTTCGGTGGCACGGGTATTTTTTTGATGAGAACGTTCGTTTACATGGTGTTCCTGGTTCAATTATAAGTGATCGTGATCCAATTTTTACTAGTCGTTTCTGGGAGTTATTTCGTTGGCGAGAGTCAAGCTCAATAGAAGTTCTGCTTTTCATCCTCAGTCAAATGATCAAACCGAAGTAGTTAATAAAATTATTGCTATGTATTTAAGATGTCTTGTGGGAGATCGTCCTCGCCAGTGGATACAATGGCTTCCATGGGTTGAATATTGCTACAATACGTCTTATCAATCTTCCCTCCGCGAAACACCGTTCAAAGTGGTATATGGACGTGACCCTCCATCATTGTGTACTTATGAACCAGGCTTGGCGCATGTGGCTGCTGTTGATAATCTTTTACGTCATCGTGACGAGTTACTTTCGATATACGTGGTGGGTCACATTACAAGCACAACAAAAATACAAGGCGACTTACAATGTTCATCATCACGAGGTACAATTCGGCTTAACCAAACGGTTTGGTTACGCTTACATCATCGCAAGCGCCTTCATTAATATCAAACCATTTTGGCAAACCGTCTCCACAGCCTATGGTCCTTACGAAGTCCGTGGAGCGATTGGGACAGCTTATGACGGCTGCACTTCCTACCAAAGCAAAAATTCATGATGTTTTTCATGTTAGTTTGTTGAAGTTGTTTGTGGGCATGCCTCCCGATAGTCCTCCTCCATTGCCAAATTTGCTTAATGGCAAGGTGAGTCCTGCTCTCAAAGAAGATCATTCGCTCGAAGGCTAGAGACAAATGGCAAATTCTCATACAATGGGTTGATCTTCCTGATAACGAAGCGTCTTGGGAGGATTTGCAAGAGTTTCAAAGTCAATTCCTCATTGCTCGAGTTGAGGACAACTGTTTGTTAAAGAGGAGAGATGTTATGTGGGAAGACGATTCAAGAAGGAAGCCAAAGCTTCCTCTGTTCATAAGACAACCAAGCGACGAGGTTGCAAATCGTCTGGCTCCAAATAAAACATCCAAATTGTAATAGGAATATGATTCTTATTTTGGTAATTTACTATTTTAAGTATTAGTAGACTAGAACTTCTAAGTTGATTCGGATTGTAATCCATCCTCTTTATATTGAGGCTTGGCTTTGTTCACAAGAAATAGAGAAAATTCCCTATCTTCGCATCTTCTGTCTAGTTCTTGCTCTTCCTTCGATTTCTTATTGCCGTTCACGGAGAACTCGTAAGAAAGTGCGAGCCAACTTCGTGACAACCACGACTCATCACTATAACCTTCGATCGTACCGCCTGCACGAGAGGAGATGAAGGGAGAGGATAACCGCTTGCTGTTGCTTCTTGTCACTGCTTTATCTTGTTGCAGATCAGGCGCGCTGCTTGAGGGTAGCTACATTGTCACCATCCCAGCTCGTCATCGCTGCCTGCCTGTCAGAGCTTGAGGATGAGGCGAGCAGCAGCAGCAGCTAGAAGCTACCACGAGAGGAGAAGTGGCATGATTGATAGGAAGGTGGAGGATAGGATGAGGCATGGAAGTGGCGGCTTGAGAGGATGAGGCAATGAGGCAGAGCTTCTCTCGCGTCTCTCTGACTCTCTCTCTCTCTCCATGTGTGGCTGTGTGTTGTGTCACGTGAGAAGCCCTAGTGGCTAGTGGAGGAGGGGGAAGGGGAAGGGATTTGGGTTAGCCTGGTTCTGGTGGGCTGGGCCGACCCACTCTCTTCCCCTTCTCTTTTTTTCCATTTTCTTTTTTTAAAGCTATGTAAGAATCATTTGCACATAAAATTCCGTGGTCTGCTTACTGTTTTGACATCTGTATAGAGAAAATATACTGCGTACTAGAGTTGGCGTATAGGAATAGTTGGGTTCATGAACCCCATCTCAGATTCACGAACCAAAGAGGTATACCCCAACTAACCCTACTTTTGTGAAGTGGCGTGCATGAACCCAACGAACCGCGAATTTATCTGGTAACTATGATTTCAATAATGACACATTTTCTGAATTGTACTTAAGCCTTTATTTAAAAATATATTCCAAATGAAATTATCTATTGTTGTTGTACAAATAATAATAGATATTAATGGATAAAAGGTTAAACTTTACAATCGAAAGAACATATGCAAGTAATTATTTATAATTAATTATTAGGATTGGTAAAATCAAGTTGGGTCGTATGTAAATTATGCTCAAGATCCTACAAAATTTTTGCTAGAATCATAACAATATTAAGATTATGCCAAATTAAGATCCTACCTAGGATCAAATCGGTCCACTAAATATAGGGTCATAGAATCGTAAGACTTTAATATTGGCAACCTTGCGGCATGGCAGTATGGCACCACTCAACAGAAGGTCGCACAGTATATAACAAATGTAGTGTCATATAGTTTGTGGTTTGCATGATGTAACAACAAACTAGGAGCACATTTACCACAGAAAAATTTCTGGGTCTACTTATTACTAATGTTTTCATGACTATCAAGCTAATAGTGCAACAACTATTCATATTAATTTAAAAGTGGAGCAATCAGCTAGTCACAAACATCTTTTGAGTTTTTACTTTCCAACAACATCATGTGTAAGCAATGATTTATTGAGTATTTGAGTTGTCCAATAGAACTCACTGTGATCAATTAGATCATGTTCACTCATTCACAACAAAACAGTCATAACATATTTCAGGTTCAAACTCAATAACTCATACCTTGAGGGTAGCCAACCACAGCGACTGCTTCCTGCAAAAGGAATGTCTCCAAGCTCCAAACTGTTCATCCCTCCCAAAACTCCTCACTCGACAGTCAAAAGAGCCAAGTCGCACTCATGGCCAACAGCCTGAACTTCCGCCTTGTACTTTGTAGGTGATCCATGCTTCCTCACAAGAACAAAAGTATGATCAGCTACCACATGAGCATTTGTGACAATCCTCCTTCCAGGAATTACAAATCCTACAACAGGGACAAGAAATTAGCAGATGAACCAAAGAATGAACTCCACTTCAACAGATTTGACCCTGATTAGCTGTCAAGGGGGCCAAAATGACTGATGTTTCACATTATCTGAAGTCGCTCCTATATGTGATTGTATTACAGCATGGGTATTTAAACAGTTCACGAATCCAATACCGTAATATAGTAGAAAATCCACTTACACTAACTTGTAAATAAAACTAAAAATTCTGCATTTTCCCGTTCTATCAGGGAAACATAGCATGTCACAAGAGCGAGTCGAGGGGCATCTACTCAGTTCATACTAACTGAAATACACAATTGAGAACAAGGCACAAAATTTACACGCAAGATTATTTCTTCGTCAGTTGGAACCGGCAAAATATCACGTTGCCAGTTGTAACATGGATTGACACTGCGATTTAGCAGTCTTTAGATAAATTTCAGCTGGGGCTAACCTCACCGTATGGTCCTCCTAACAAAACCCCGCAAATTAAGCCGATTCAACAGAAAATTAACACAACCGATCCAATTTCCAATTCCTTTCACATGCCCAGCGCACCTAGCCACCTACCACCGTAGCAGAGATCCAAACACACTACTCCCAGTGGAGTGGTAAGATCGGTTGCTTACCGGAGCCCATGCTCTCGCCCTGCGCCTTGTTCTGCCACGGCAGGAAGTAGTTGGGGCTGCTGGACACCGTGAACACCTTCACCACTGAGTCCAGCGCCAGCTCCACCGCCGCGTACGCGTCCGTGTCATGCCGCGCCAACGCAGCCTCCTCCTCACCCTCGGATTCCTCGGCCTCGGGTATCGCCAGTGTGCCCAGCGCGGCGCATTCGCCTAGGCGGGAGGGAGTGTAGGAGCAGGATGCGGTGGAGAAGGAGAGGCGGGGGCCGGCGAGGCGGGGCAGGAGGGCGCGGGTTAGGGTTCGGAGGGGCCGAAGAGGAGGTGGAGATGGTGAGGGTGGTGGTGGGTGGAGGAGGAGGCGGCGGAGCGAGCGGGAGGAGGAGGAGATGCCGCGGAGGGAGCGAGCGGAGGCGAGCATGGCGGCCTCGCCGGGAAGGGGCGGCAGGAAGCGTGAGGGCTAGGGGATTTCGGCTCGTTGTGTTGTAGGGTCTGTTTAGGTAGTCAGATTAAAATTTTGGTAATGCTAGAATTTTAGTAATATTAAAATTTAGATCAAAAATTAGTTTTTAGATCGTATTCATAGCAATGCCAAGTTGATGTATTTAGATTGCAACCATATCAAAATTATGAGTATGACACGTGGGTCTGTATGATATCTATTTTCCTTTTCACCAAAATATACCTACATAGGTCTTGTTTTGTTGATTAAATGATAAGAAAGACAACGATTCAAACGGATCACAAATCGGATACTTGGTTTAGAAAATATGATCATTTTAAGCTTGTTAATCAAACTAAACATACCAATAATACACCCAAAACGAGCCAACCAAAACAAGACACGTGGCACTTGAGCCCCTTGTTGCCAAGCCAAAACTTTGGCGATTTTGGCGTCGAAGATGAGCCAGAGAATCGAGAAGGAATCAACGGGCAATACCAAAATTTTGAAGGTAATATCAAAATTTTGAAACCGAACCAAACCCTAACCAAATTTTTAGGGTAATACTAAAATTTTGGTTTGGCAAGTTCTGCCCTGAACCAAACAACCCTTAGTTGGGTGATCTGTCTTGAGTTTGGGTTCAGCCATGTTTTCCCGGTCAACAAACCAAATCCTTTCTTCGAATGATTCAGTATTTGCCACTAATAGAATAACATTTTAGAATTTGTTATTATACAAATTGTAATTCATAATTTGACACTCTATACAAGATCCAATTTAAACTTTACCACTTTGGACATTTTGCCCCTGCCCTTGACAATTTTACCCCCTTCTTCCTCTCCTCCTTCCTCCTATCTTCTTCCCCACTTCTTATTGTGTCCCTCCTCCTTGATCTCCTCCTCTACCTCCATTACCCGGCTTGAGCTCCGCCTAGCCTCCCTCCTCCAGAACCAACTGCCCCACCACCTCCTCACCGACACCACAAGAGGTACGACCGGCTCCCCTTGCACCTCGTAGTAGGCCCTCCAACGAGCTGTGAATCCCGTCAAACACCTTGTGTGTGTTGCACGATGACACAGGGAACAGGCCGCGAGGAGGGGAGGCATCGGGTTGGCGGCAATAGCAGCGACCTCGTGTGGAGGAAGGCATGGCGGCGATGGGCGAAGGGCATGGGGACGGGAAGGGACGACTTGAGGGGGCAGAAGGAGGATAGGAGGACTGCATTGGATCTCTTCCTGTAAGGGCAAGGGCAAGATCACCAGCGCCTACCGCCCACCCACTAACACTGACTATCCGATCAGATCTCCTCTATGGGGTTGGACGATGTCGGGCGGGATGGGTGGTTCCGGGAACGGTAGTGGTGACACGGTGAAAAGAGCAGTAGACGCGGTGGAGGGAAGAGAGGAG
The DNA here is from genome assembly GCA_036346405.1 of Phyllostachys edulis. Lineage (NCBI taxonomy): Eukaryota > Viridiplantae > Streptophyta > Magnoliopsida > Poales > Poaceae > Phyllostachys > Phyllostachys edulis. Next base: position 108,039 of record JAYEVD010000683.1, on the reverse strand, counting down.
TGGAGGGTAGACACGGGCAACCATCGGCAAGGTACAACCCATCCATCGCCGATGCTGGGGCAAAATGAGAAGAGGAAAGGGGAAGAGGGAGGGGAGATGAAGAGGGGCAGAAATGTCCATGTAAGGGCAAAACTGTTGAAGGTGGCAAAAAAAAATGAATTAGCCACTCTATATAGTGGCAAATGATGAATTGAATTATATAGAGTGGCAAATCCTAAAGTGTCACTCTATAGAGTGTGAAATAATCAATTGTTCATTCTATATTATCCTAACACTAAATTATTAGTGTCAAGACTTTAGACACCTCTGTCAATTGCTCGGATTAGTTAGTGTAAATTTGTGTTGAGGTGCGACTTCCAAGATGCCTCGTTGATATAGATCAAGATCAATTTTTGAATTTTTTAAAATAATCTATTTTTATTAGGAAATATAGAAATAATATCTTGCTTAATTTTTTACGAAATAATCCCGTGTCATTGCACGGTTGGCATGAGTCGTGCAAGTCGCCCAACCAAGATCTGACTCAATCTTCAAGTCGCTCAATGGAACGGCGACTAGAGCGTGACTGGACCTAGTCGCCAAACGGATGTGCGACATGTGTTGGAATCGCCCATTTGTAAAGCGAGTTGAGTAAGTCGCGCAGTGGTTAAGCGACTTAGTTCAAGTCGCCCAACCAGTGGGCGATTTTAGCTAATAAACCTGGAATTATGCAAATCCAATTGGAACAATTGTGTTAAAATAGATATTACATTTTTAGGTATTGTATTTAGCAAATCGTATTATATGATGTCATTTTTAAAAGATAAAAGTGTGGTGACAACGTTGGTTGGTCTGCATTTGTTATTTTCATAGAATATGAAGGGTACGAAATTTGTCGACTCGCAATAACATTTTGTGATAAATGGGTATTGTTGTAGTCGCTAAATTTACGTAGAATTTTGTGAGGACGATTGAGATAGTAATGAGTAGTAAGTAGAAAGGTAAGTGATATTACGATCGTTAGAGTCTCTCCTCGATGAAGTCGTCTCGAACGTATGGCGTATATAGGCAGTAGTCGATGAAGTACTTTATGAAGTTTTATCTGTAATATGATTGAAGAGACCGAGAACGCTTCGTTGTGGTTATGAAGATGCCATAAAACATGGAGGAATCGATAGCGGTGCGAATGGTTCTTTTCGGGATTCCACTAGAATAGGCATACTTGCAATATAGGCTTGCTTTGATGGCTTAGCGGAGACACGTAGCGAGAAGTACATTAAAGTCCGCGACGAAGCACATTACACGTAGTCACATGGCATGATGGTTCGCTAATTGCTTTAGTCATCCTCGCTACTACTACGGTACACTACGACACAAGCATCCGGACCATATAAGTATACATGCCTTTAGGGGATAATAAAAAACATGGGGGGTAGAACGGGGGACTACTATGTAATGACCTGACCTACTGTGTGGACCAGGACCATTTTCCCTTCCTTGCTAGCTCGGCGTTGAACTCCTCGCCGGTCTTCCCCTTCCCCTTGTCGCGGGACTGTCCACGTCGGGCTGGTATGTTGAAGTCATCTATGTCCTGCGATTCCATGATGTAAGTGCACCGTATAGTGAGAATTGTAAGAAGGATGTAAATTCTTCATAACTCACGTCGTGGATACGGATTCTGCCGAAGCGAATCCGGATCTGTTGTGTGCTGGCTCAGCCGCATGAGCCTTTCTCTTGCTCTTGTCGCAGGACTGTCCATGTCGGGCTGGTATGTTGAAGTCGTCCATGTCCTGCGATTCCATGATATAAGTGCACCGTATAGTGAAAATCGTAAGAATGTTGTAAATTCTTCATAATTCATGTCGTCGATACGGATTATGCCCGGCGATCGATATCTTTGTGCGCGCCGAGCCGCATGAGCCTTTCCCTTGCCTTTGTCGTAGGATCGTCCCACGCCGGTGGTATGTCAAGTCGTCCATGTCCCGCGATTCTATGATGTAAGTACATCGCATGCAGTGAAAACGTAATAAGGATGTAAATTCTTTATAACTCACGTCGCCGATATGGATTACGCCGGCGAGCATCGGGCTCCTTCTTGCCTCCTCAACAGGTCCGATGCGTAAGGTTTCCACCGCGAAGTTCTCGCCCAGCACCGAAGTAGTTCAAAGCATGTACTTGGCTGGATGAATGCCCCGTAGACATCTCCGGCCGCCGATCCATTGGAAGAAGTAGCGATGCATCTCGGGTTGCCATTACGTGGGGATGAGGTTAAAATTTAAGGAATTCAACGTTGCGAGAGAAAATCGTCTTGCGAAAAGAAACGCTTACGGTGGTGCCCACATCGTAAATACGCCTGGGCGGTGTTCAGGTGTGTGGACTAAATGATCTCTGCCGGTTCGCCACACACACACCGCGGATCGGCGTGGTGGTATTGGAGCATCTTTCATTGATTTATCCGGGTATTGTAGTTGTTTCCTCTTCGCTTAAGCCACTTTTGCTTCGCAACATCCCCGCGTAAAAGTTTGTCAAGAGTCCATAGCTAGGTATCTATTGTATAGTGTTGTGTAGTGTTGGGTTTGGTTCAACCCCCTTTTATAAGCCTTATGGTTGGCATGGTGTAGTTAATTTCATGCAGAGTCCTGTCTTTTAGTTCTGAAAAGCTAAGGAGGTGGAGTGTTGTCATGTCCATCTGAAAAGCTGAGGAGGCATAGTGTTGTCACGTCTTACTTTGCAGAGAGAAGTCATGTCTTGCTTTGCAGAGTGTTGTCTTATCGGTCTGAAATGCTGGCGAGGCAGAAGTGTTGTCACGTCTTTCTTTGCGAGTTTTGTCTTTTTCGGCCCAAAAGTCGGCAAGACCTTCGGGGTTGGCAAGTCGATCTGAAAAGCGTAACCCTAAACCTAAACCCTAAACTGCGCAAAGCTGTCTCCTTTGGTCTTATCACTACATAAAGCCGGCCCGTGTGGTCTTGTCAACGCGCAAAGTCGCCTCGTGTGGTCTTGTCATTGCGCAAAGTCGTCTCATTTGGTCTTATCATCGCGCAAAGTCGCCACGTGTGGTCTTTTTCACCGCACAAAGCTATCTCCTTTGGCCTTATCCTTCGCGCAAAGTCGCCCGTGTGGTCTTGTCACTTTGCGTAAAAATTGTCTCGTCTGGTCTTCTCACTGCACAAGGCTGTCTCTTTTGGTTTTATCATTGCGCAAAGCTGCTCCGTGTGGTCTTATCACTGTGCAAAGCCGCCTCGTCTGGTCCTATCACTACGAGGCGGGCGTACCCCACGAGGCGGGCGTCGACGGAGTCACCGTGGCTACTGGTAAATAGTACCCAGCTGAAGCGCCACAACAGGTACGCCTCGAGGTGCCGCGACACCTGGTTGACGGTGGGCTGTGGGACCATCCGCTCGACCTACGCAGAAACGAATAGTTAGTAAGCCCGTCATATGGCTAGGCCTCAATGAATCGCTAAACATGGAAAATAGGTAGTATACGTACCCGGAACTATGAAAGCCACCACAGGGGCGGGCCATGCCACTGTCGCTCCGAGAAGTCAGAAATGCGGAGGCACTGACCTCGCCCTAAGAACCCCTCAAACCCGCCCAACAGGTGTCGTGTCACGACGGCAATGGCGTCCGGCTGAATGCAAGGGCTCCGCGATAAAGCCGAGCAAAGCGACATCGCGACATCCTGCAGAGTAGGGGCCATCTCCCCAAAAGGGAGGTGGAAGGTGTGTGTCTCGGACCGCCAACGGTCCACCAGGGCAGTCAGGAGCGACCGGTCCAACAGGAATCGTTGTGACCGCTCCGGACCGGCTTGGACCTCCCCATCGTCGTCGACTGCACCACCCGTCCTCTTGATGGCCTCTACCATCCGCGAGAGGTAGAAGGCGAAATGGCTCGACCTACAAAGCACTAAGAAGTAAGTACATAGTGCGACACTGATACAAAAAAGTGGCATAGCTTGGGGACAAACCTCTCTACCTAGCGTGGGTCCGGTCTCCAAGCCCGTCGGGTGTCCGCCATTTAACCACCCCAACTCAAGAAGTCGTGCCCCCACTAAACGGATGCAAAGACACGGCGGCTCACAAGGTCAGACGTCGACCAACCGGTCCAGCAGACCGAAATGCCAATCCGAACCACCAGGGTCTTGAGCCATACCTGCAAATTAAGAAATTAAAAGCATTCATATTACTTAAGCATTTAAATTATATTCCAATGGGAAATAAATCATATTTGATATGTTCTTAGTGGCACCTAAACACTTTGCTCCAACACAATGGTAATACATATACAATTTCATGAAACCCACGTGGTAAAGACATAATTTTTCCTATGAAAGGCTATAATTTGTTAACGCCTGTACCGGCTGTTATGGATTGCGAAATATTTGATACATCATCGTTACTATGCATATTTATAATGGGTGAAGCTTTCAGGAAAACAACAAAATTTCACATATTTGATAATCCTACGTGTTTGGAACCATGTATCTGTGATTCCTTAATCCAACCAAAACTATGAAGTAAATGTTTTCAATTCTTTATTGTACAAAAAAAAACATGCATTTAACATTCTATAAACTAGCATTTGCGAATGCATGGGTTATCGACATGTTTATATAATAGAAAAGTAACATGTTATCATTCATCTAGCAAATGCGCAATTAGCGCGCGAGACGTGGAATAGTACAACTAAATTTATTTTCACTAACTCATTTTTCCTTCATACGAACTTCTAAACTAATTGTATTAATCATGATATCTCTAAACATTTGCTAACAATATGTCACTACACACGATGTTGCTCGCTAACGCATTACCATGGTTACTAATTAATCATGCCATCTCTAAATATTTGCTAACAATATGTCACTACACATGAAGTTGCTTGCTAACCTACCATGATTTCAAAAATAAACTTGTACAAAATAATACTACAAACTCATTGTCCTAGTCGTCGATACGAAATGAAGAACCTCTTTTTCCTCTTCTTCTTCTTCCCCTCCTCTTTTTTCCCTCCTTCTCCTCTTTTTCTTTCCTCTCGATTCGGATTTCGTTGATTCGCTCAATTAGATGGCGGCAGTTCGGCCTTGGTTTTATAGTCACTCTAAGTCGCCATATGGTTGGACGACTTGGGTTGAGCTGCGACCTATTCGCTTGACCGTATGGCGACTTTCTCCAAGTCGCCATGCCATAAAGCGACGACGCCTCGAACCTTTAAATCGCCGTTCCATTGGGCGACTTGAAGATTGGTCGCACTGCTGTTGGGCGACTTGCACAACTCGCCCAACCATACGGCGACACGGGATTATTTCCGTAAAAAAAATTAAGCGGTATTATTTCTGTATTTCCGAATAAAAAATAGATTATTTAAAATAAAAAATCTCAATTTTTTAGCTTTTCCTTTTATTAGCTGCTCCCATTGTTCAGATACACGATGTTTTCGAAAACGTGCTGCCAAATTTCTTTAACTTTGATCACTAATATATATTAAAAATTATTTATATTAGTTATGTGAAAATGATATAATTGGAATAGTCATGAAAAATATTTTCATAATATAATAGTTTTATACTTTTATGAGTATATTCATGTAAAATTAGTGGTCAAAGTTGCATGTTGAAGACCGTGTCCTCAATGTCCAAAACATCGTATATTATTGAGCAGAGCAAGTAATTTTTTTAGCTTTTAGCCACTTACGGCATTACAATGTATATCATACCTTTAATCAAGAGAAATAGTCCTATTGAATCCTTCACTCTCCAACAAAAAGTTGCTGGGAATCTGTACACCTTGCATAGACATGCTAAGTAAAAATTACCTAACATGACTCTAATGCTCCACTTCTCATGAGAAGCAATGTGTTCCAGTGTGCTTTCCCAACCGAAGCAAAGAACGAAAAGTGGCTTCATAGCATGGATGCCAACCACTGCACAGACCGAATCCAAGATTTAAAATAAAGCATCTCCAATACAGGTGCAGGGGGTTCTTAGCAAAAGAAAACCTTTTATTTTTGCCATGTAGGATAGATGGATGTGCTTGATGAGACACACATGCTTAACAGGTGCTTACGCTTATAATTACCCTTGATTAATAGATCATGCAACTATTTAAGCATCTATAAAGAGAAGCTTGCATTAGAGAAGAAGATGACTCTTGTATGGGTGCCTGATGATATGTTTATATTCTCTCTCTTGCATTGAAACCTTCTTACATCGAGGCTAGCTTAAAGAAAAAATATGACCCACTTGTAAGTAAAATAAGAGAGGGAGGGAGAGTGGGTGAGAGAAAAAGAAGCGACTTTTTTTTTTATTTAGTTGTGTTTCTCCCGAAATGAGAAGAATGTGCTAGCTTTCAGCGGCGGAGCCAAGGGCCATTCAGGCCGGGCACTTGCCCAGGCTTTGGCTCCGTCGCTGGAGGCAGGAGATGGCCAACACCTGCATTGTTCCATAGCAATCCCTTGATGACCCGTCATGTGATTTACTACACTGCCATGGGTTTGCACCTCCCTGAATATATTCTTGCTTGCATGAAAGCATGGTTGCAGTTACATCATATCAGGGAGCTGCTATTGACGAGGTCTTGCCTGGGCTTTCCTCCGCCGCTGCTAGCTTTCCTTGAGATTTATTGTCCTCACTGTAAGATGTACATATCGATAAATAACATCCCAAGATATAATAAGACCCTATTATTTGCACGTGCATGCACTCGTGAAGACGATCATGGATACTATTCAGACTTTGCAAAGACTGCCTGCTACTGGAACCAAGTGCCATGCGCGCTAGCACAGCACCTTTGCGGGATCTATTTATTAGAAGAAAACTATACGGTACAGCCTTTGTTGCCGATCGATCTTCTCCACTGTCATCCGAACGAACAACACAATTGCTATTTATAATTTGCCAAAGGTTGCTACTAAACAACACGTCTCACCGAGGTGACATCAACCCAATTAACGACTGCAAGTCGCAACCACCAGGTAGTTTCCAAAGGAATCCATGCATCCTTCCACTATTTTCATGCACATGTGTGCATCAGCACTAACAACAGTCACACGTGATCAAATCAGGCTAAAAGACATTTATGTGCATGCACCGATTATCCTAATACATGTGTATTAGACTTGTTTTGTGCTAGTTCATAGTACTCCTCTCCCCCCAAAACAAACAAACAGATTAAATATGAGTATATATACCCAAAATATACTATATATCTTAAACTGGATGAGAAAGTTAACGTAGATTCCTACACTAGAGATACCCTAAGCATTCGAGAGGCTTCTGGATAACTTGGGTTGGTGTCGTACCTCTTAGCCACTCATTTTCCATTCTAATTTGGTACTTTATATGTTATAGAAAAATTTGATACGTGCCACTGTAGATATATCGATTTAGAGAAATACCCTCGCATAGTTCCTTCTGACAAAAATGCCACTACAAACTCGTGTAGTTCACAAAAATGCCACTCCTGTACATACTCCCTTTATGTATTTTCGTATTGGACTATAATGGCCCTGCCCTTCTTCCGTTGCCTTTGATGCAGTTGCATCTCCATGGTTGCTCGATCCGTTTCACCCACACAATCAAACCACCAACGTGGCCATGTCTGCTTAATTAATTCGCACTTCAACACAAGTGCAAACTGCGATACTATTGACGGAGAAGACCAAGCCAAGACGGCACCATGGACCAACGGGTGTCGCCGCCGCCGCCCGCCGGGAATGCGACGGATGGGGATGAGAGGTGGCCGTGGTGCACTCATGCATGCACCTGACAGGAGTACATTGGAATGTGGTGGAGCAGCGGTGGACTCAAGGCTTGATGGTCGCTGACCTGGTCACCGTCGCCGAGCAGCCCGAAGCACCGACAATAGCCACGACATCCGCGAGTTCGGCCTCCCTGAGTTGGCTGCGGTCGAATCACTAGATTACCAATCACTTCTAACTCAAAATCCCCCATACTCAGATCCCAGCAGAGCATCTCTGAAGGCCGCAACTTCTTCCGACGACGACCTGGGCACTATCACCATCGCCGGTAAGCCCCAACTCCCCTAAGCGCCGTCCCCAAACCCAGACCCTCAGCTCCCCCCATCTTACCCCTTCCCTGAAAGATTTGCAGATCTGCATCCCTGCTTTCTCGCCGACAAGGATGACAAAGTCTTCGTCACTGGCGCGCGCGCACCTCCATCGCACGAGCGCCGCCGGCCATGAACAAGAGAAGAAGACAAGGACAATATGGTCTTACTCGAGGCAATATGGGGCTGCTTGGATAGCGTCCTGGAGCTGCGCTGCCTGAGCGGAGGACCTCCTGGATGCTGCCGCGCGGGAGTTTGGTTCGTCGCCTGGCTCCCAGGCGCAGGAAATGAGCGCCTGGGAGCCAGCTGCCTGGCTCCCAGCTGCCTGGATCAGATCCACGTTGATTTTTTGATCCAACGGTCTATTTTTTATTTATCAATTCCAGGCACATACTTTCAACCAAACAACTCATCTCCAGGTTTACCTGGTCAGGCAAAAATCATCTACTTTCCAGGCTACATCCAGGCACCACTTTTTCCCAGGTATGAAGTCCAGGGCACAAACCAAACAGGCCCTATGTACATGAGTGGCATTTTTGTGAACACTATGACTCTGTAGTGGCATTTTTTTGAGACAGAACTTTGAAGTGGTATTTTTCTTATTCAATCACTTTGCAATGGCATATGTCAAATTTTCTCTATTATTAATCCAAAATGTGTAGACAAGAGAGGGAACTAAAATTGATATATCAGTGCCTCCCAAATAAAATGTTACAATCTTGGCCTGAGCATTTGTTGTGTTGTCATTGTGAATTGTGATCTAGGTATAGCCCTCACTAGGGATTACTAAAAAATCACTTCACTCGACCGTAAGATCTTTTAAAAATAATAACATAGGAGAGATGCTTCTTGATCAAAGGATGAAAGAAAAAAGAGAACCTTACAACAAAGAGCTATACAACATCCTTTACATCTCCTTCACAATGGGCCTCACCTAACCCCTAAAAGGAGGAATGGCCCGTGTCTTTCCAGCCCAAAGTCCAAAACTAATCTTGTTTCACTACTACAAAAAGACTAATACTGGACACTTCATCACAAACAGTTGATCAAAACCGTCTGTATTACATGCAATCACAAACGGTTTTGGTTTAGAGACCGTCGTATTCGGCTCGCTAAAACCATCTCAGAAGATGTAATATCGAGACGGTTCATAATGAAAACCGTCTGTAAAGTATCACAGACGGTTCTTAACAAGAACCATCTGTGATAATTCTACATATCACAGACGGTTTTTAACAAACAACCGTCTGTAATACCTCACAAACGGTTCTTAACAATAACCGTATGTGATATTACTATATATCATAGACATTTTTAATTATAACCGTGCGTGATAATATCGCTCTGACTCCCGCTGAAGCCCGGATGAGTTTCTTCATCACCGTCGTCTCTTCGCATCACCGTCGTCTCTTCGTCAGTATCAATGCCGCCGCTCCCGATCGCGCTCTTCGTCTCACGCTCTGAATTTATTCCTTGTTTTATAAAAACGATCATCCGCCATCGAAGATGATCATCCCCACATATAACTCTACTACCTCTAAAAAAGCAGAAATGACTGCCTCTTCTGTTTCCTTGTCGCCGGCATTGATGGCCTACCGGCCTAGCCGTCTTGTCTGAAAGCACATTTCCTAACAGACGCTGGCGATATGTTGCGAAAGAACAATGTTTCAACAGTGTCTTCACTCCTCTATCCGAGGATTTGCCGGAGCAGGTGACGGTCACCTTCTGCCGCCTTAACATCCTCCTCCGCCGTGTCTTCCGGGTGATCTCCCACTTTCGGCGAGTTTACCGCGTCATCGACGTGGTCTTACACAACGACGTTGCATGTCTCCAAGAGGCTTGCCATCACTTAGACTGCTTAATCGAGGCGATGGGCAACCGAGTCGACCAGGCCGAGACCCCTCAAGCAAGGGAAGAGAGCCTATGGGCTCAATTCTTCTTGATTCAACAGTCCGAGGGTCTTCAGGAGACACTCAAACGAGCGCGTCAGCGAGTGGACGTATTTCAGGCTTCGTTCGATCATGAACCGTCTGACGACGACGTCACCGCCTATGAAGTTTTGAAGACGGAGATAGCAGCCTACCTCCGCCACTAGAAATTTTTTGTTTATTTATAGGTTTCTACTTTCTTTTAATCTTTGTAAGAAGCGGCTGGTCACGCTGTTTGGCCATATGAAAATTCCAAAATGAAAAAAAATCTAGTTTGGAGGTGAAGTTACTATATTAATTATATGTTGAATTATTACTCTCTCTCTCTATATATCAGAGACGGTTTAGTACGTGGAACAAATTAATTAATTATATATATCCGATCATGATATATGTATATGTATATGTATATGTATATGTATATGTATATGTATGTATATGTATATGTATATGTATGTGGCATACGTGTTATTACCCCAAGGGTAATGACACTTAGGCATCTGGATTACTATTCGCTTGCTCAAGAGAACACCTTCCTAACGAATAGTAAGCCTTTACCGGGTTATCTGTGAGAACAATAAGATAGAAACTGTAATTTTATTCCATGAATTGCCACGCAGGCTATAGTTCTTAATATAAATATTACACAGCTACAAAAGGGATTTCTCCGCTTCTCTCGCCACCTTGTAGCGCCGGCTATCTATTCGTCCCACGCGTCAAACATGGCGTCCACCTCGCTTCTGCTGGTCCTCATAGTCCACACCTTCACCTCCTACAAGATTGCCGGATCAAGATATCCTCGTCCCCACTCGGGATAGTTCCCGACCGGACTAGGATCTACAAAGGAGAATACTAACAAGGTTGAGTACACAAATGTACTCAGCAAGCATTAATAGCAAAGAATGCACTAGATGACTATCTCTAGTTGTTATCACATTTTCTAAGTCATCTTAATTCTGAAAATAATTTATTAAAACATTAGGTGGCAAATTTTAATACTTGAAAATGCTACTTATTACTCGGAGAGAAGAAAGACCTCCCATGTTCCTCAGAGACTCAATCCGGAGGCGGCATGAATTCATGATTTGCATAGCATCGCTTGAGCTTGTACCACTTTACCCATAGTTATTACGAGCTCTAAATGAGCCGGATTCCTGCATTTCCTTTGATGCGGGTTCGAGTTCGAATCTGAACGTTTTCGATTCGTGATTAAGTCTCCACCCATTACTTTCATCGGTCTTTGATTTAATCACGCTTCTTGACCTCATCATACACCGAGTTCCAAAGAATGTTGGTTGAGGCTTCTATCCTCCACTCAACACTCCACCTTAGCTTATAGCGCCTTGGATCTCCACTTCGGGACTACTCCTACCGGTCTTGGGTTCCTCCATCACACTCACACATAATACTTACCCATTGTGGAGAGCATATTCACGTAACAAGGTAGCATTTTACTCGCTTGGCAACGGGAAAATGGTTGGTCTTGAATTCTGACTTCACCGAGCAAGAGTTTTGTTTGTCCTTATATTATAACCATATGTAAAAGGGGCCTACCTCTTACCTCATCATCATCGTCATCGTCGTCGCATTTCCCTGCCAGGCCTCCTTTTACCAACCATAATAATTCTCATTTCATTCATAATCATCTTAATCATTTTCATCTCAATCATTTATTTAAGTTTTGAGAAAACAATTTTGATGCAATAAACATAATAGTGCAATATACGGTTTACATTTAAATTAGCTATATTTATGTTCAAGAGGATAGCTTGCCTTTGGAGTTGTAGGAAAGATTGGTGGCGATGAATTTCGGTCATTGCTCGCTCGGTCAAGGCCGGTTCGTCCTCTGTAGCAATCGGCAACACGAATAGTATAATAATTAAATACATAGTTGATTTTTGAGTGATATATAAATATCTAAGTTAATGGCTTCTACATGTTAGCACAAGTTAATTTAATTAAAACCTTTTCGAGATCTACGCTAAGTTAGCACTCCACACAATAATCGCTCTACTGAAAATGCGCACTACGGTCGACAACCCTTGGTTCACGCTTAACTGATTAAACTAACAGAATTAAATATTGCAAACTTCCCGACTAAATACTCGCGAAGCACATAGCTACTACACAAGCCAATTATTCTATTATTACAGAATTACGGCTACTACACTTATCTAGGAATTTAACGCATAGATTAATCTTAGATTGGTTAATTAGACAAGATTCCGATTAAATTGTTAACAGCAAGCATTAAACAGCTGGCAATTATGCAATTAATCATCACTACCAGAGAAGCCAATACTCACATAAATTAATTAAAAACTATCACTAATTCCTACACTAATTCTACCCTAATCTCCTCTCTCTCTCTCTCTCTCCCTCTCGGCCGGCTCAAGGCCACCACACACACCCACACTCAACTCACTCTCATCTCTTCCCCCAAATCTCTCTCCCTCACTCCCTCTCAAGCCCACCTTGTCGCCAAGGGCTCCCCCGCCCGCGCCGACTCCACCCACCACTCGCGGATACAGCTCCTCCACCAGCGCCTCCACGGCTCCCCTCCGGTGCTCCTCTCCCCGGCTCCCTCGCTCCTGGGTGGCCCGGCTCATGTGATGTGGCCTTGCTTGCCCGCCCGCTGTTCGCCAGTGCAGTCACCTCGTCCTCGGCGTGGCAGGCAGCGCCGCCCACTGAGTGGCTCGGCCTCCCTAGGGCCGCCCAGGCCAGGTTGCCTCTCGGCCCCAAAGCGCGACCCGGCTCGCTCTCTTGCGCACCCTGCGCCTCCCTCTCTGGTGCTCTGGTGGCTCGGCTGGCAGCCGGCCTCCTGACGGGTCCTGCCTCCCACTTCACCCCTCTTGCTGGTTGCTCCCGCTCGGTTTGCTCTTGAGGCTAGTCCTCACCTAACCTCTCCTCTACTCCTCCCCTATTGCTCTGTGATGCACTCGAGATGATTGAGAACTCTTGATGATGGATGGATCTTGATGATCGATGCTACCGATGATCCGCATCGTGATGCTAGGGAAGTAGGGCTTATGAATGTCTTGGGGTTGATTGATGTGGATGAGTAGAATAAGCGAGGTTGGTTGGGTTACCCTTGCTTGGATTGGGAAATAGGGAGAAGGTTACGCTGATCGAGTTGGTGCTCCCTTCCTCCTCCTTGCCGATCTGATGGGGTCCCGGTGGTCGTCGATGGTTCAATCTTGTCATGCCGCCCATGCTTTCGATCTTTGCCCTTCTTCTTGGCCTGGCTCCCTTGCTCTTCTTGGATGCCTGCTGATTCCACCTCTGGCTGCTGGCCTCGCTCCTCCTCTTCTACTCTGTGATCCTTGTGGATGGTGGTGATTTGTGCTTGTGGTGACTTGTGAATGCTGGGGTGATGAATGCTGCCCTTGGCCTTGTGTTTGCTACTTGGCTGTGAACAACAGGGAGGAGGGATTCACTTGTCTTGGTGGGGAATGGATGTGGTCTGGTGGAATGGGGAGATGGTAAATTTGAATGTTGGTGGCTCCTATTTGGTGCATTGCATGGCATTTGGGTGGAGGGGGATGAATACTTGGTGAGGCTTTGCCTTTGGGGGCTGAATCTGGAGATGGGGAATGCACTTGTGGTCTTTGTTGAGTATTCTACCGAGGAATGCATTTGTTGTGCTTATCCCTTCCTGGGTAATTTCGTTTTTACAGCAATCTTGCTCCTATTTACCTTCTTGGCTGCTCTCCACTGTGATGCACATGAGCTGAATATTGATGCGATGGGAAATGTGGCTACCACTGTGGCTTTCCGGTTGTCGGAATGATATATTGCGGGTGTTGGATTCGGGTGCCCGATGATGTCTTGAACAGAGGGTGGAGATAAACGGGAATGCACTGTCGGATTCTAAAGTTGTTGAGACAATTGAATTAAAGTGGGTGTGGGGCTTTATTGACGCCGGATGATGATACCCATGGAAGTGACAGGTCCTGGAGGACCTCGGGTGGTCAGGATATCTCGGCGATCAAGGAGCCGACTAACTCTGGTTGGTCTGGGTGTATTGATGGTCAAGGGACCGGCTACTCAGGTTGCACCGAGTGTTCCACTGCACTTCGGGAGACTGATGGCAATCTTTACTTCAATAGTACTAAGGCTTGCTTCTATCTAACAACACTGGCGAAGAGTGGTATGCGTGCAGGTTTCTTGGATGACAGGGACGACACGAGGGTTTGATAGGTCGGCGATTGAAGGACAAGGATACAAGGAGGGCTCGGCGATATGCAATGCAAGATTTACTTTTATTGCTTTGCAAACCAATCTAAGTTGTAACTTTTAGACATTGTTTGATGAGGTGAGATCATAATGCACTTCTGTTGCAATGCTTACAATTGACTAATGTACTGTATGATGAAATGATGCACTTATGTAAACAATGCCCTAATTGATCTATTTATCTAATGAGAATGCAAATGCACTTTAATTACCGACTTGTTTCTACTTATGCACTGAATGAATGATGAATTGATGCGATGCTCGCGAAACGAAACACGACAATTGAAGGCTTAACGATGATCGCAACACTCTCGCTAGCTTACTGCTAAGACGGGATTAACTACCGCTAACTACCGATTAATGCTACTAGATTAGGTCTAGAAAACGCGGGTCCTCACAATGTATATGTGTGTATATACGTATATGTATACATATATGTGTGTATATGCGTATACATTATACGATATCGTGTGTGTACATATATATACGTATACGTGTATGTGTATATATATACATATATGTGTATATATATATATATGTGTGTGTGTGTGTGTGTATATATATACGTATCCGATCGAAGTGGCTTCATGTATCAGCAACCAACTATTCCTTGATGTCAAGTCTAATTACCTATCGATGACATCCAGGTAATTGTATGTCCACGCGCTCTCCTGGCAGTTGTGTTTCTTGAACTTGCAGGCTCGATGAGGTTGCCCGTGGCTGCTATCTCATCCTGCTCACGACCTCCCGAAAGTGGCTGGGGACTACGAACAATATATATATGAAGCCGATTTTAAAGACACAAGCGACCCTTTGCTTGGAGGTTTATGGAGAATATATATCACAGAGCGGTTCTAAACACTAACTTGTGCTGTGATGATAAACAACTACAGATGGTTACGAGTTAATAACCATCCTGTGATGACCTCATGTCATCAGCGACCCATAAACTCATACGGCTCAGGAAGCAAATGCGTGATGGCGTTTTTGAACCGTCTGTGAAGACCTTTTTCTGTAGTAGTGTTTCTTACCCTTTCTCGTTCCATTTGTCTTTGATCATTTACTCAGCAAAAATTCTTTTAGGGTATTCCTAGTGTAGACATAGCTTTGCTATGTCTATAACTACCATATCATTTAGAAATAACAAAGATGACACAACCATCCTAGAGCATAGTATCTCCGTGGGTCCAAACAACAAATGCTAATCTTCTCCCACGTTCTCCCTCTCCTCCCACGTTCTCATCACCACCACTGCCACCCCGTTCTCTCCCTCATTCCCACCGGCGTCTTACACCTCACCGACCACTCACTTCGTTCTCTCTCTCTCTCTCTATGTGTGTGTGTGTGTGTGTGTCATTTTCGCCGGCGCCTTCCACCTACTGGTTGACCTCCCATTCTCTCTCTCTTTCTCATTCTCATTGGTCGGCCGCCCGTCCAACCTCACCGACGCTGGCCACCTCGGTCTCCCCTCAGCCACCTCCTCCCCCCTCTTTTGCCAGCCTTCTCCCAAATCTGTCCGGATCTGCGCTAACTAGGGGTGGATAACGAGCCAGCTCGGCTCGGTCAAACCCATTAGTGCACACGACTCAGTTCGTAAAGCAAATGAGCAAAAATACCTGCTCAACTCGGCTCGGCCTGAAAGCTCAAGTGGGCTCGTTTGGCTCGGTACCGCGGGAGGAGGCCAGAGTCGGAGTGGGCAGGCATTGAGCGAAGGCTAAACGCGAAGGCTAGAGAAGGAGGGGGCAGGACCGCAGGAGGAGGCCGGACTCAGAGTGGGCGGGCGTCATGTAGAGGCCGAAGACGGAGGGGGCGGGACCATAGGATGATGCCACAATCGGAGTGGGCGGGTGCCGGGCGGAGGCTGGAGACGGAGGGGAGGGACCGCGAGAGGAGGCCAGAATCAGAGTCGGTGGGCGTCGGGTGGAGATCGGACAAGGAGGGGGAGGGCGGAGGCAAAAGGTAGTGGTGTCAGGCTGTCAACTTTGGCGGTGGCGGCATCTCATGTGTCGTGCGCGTGCATGTGTTGGCTCGGTGTGCTTGTGTGCTAGCTAGTTAGGGTTATGCTACTATGGGCTAAGTAGGCAATGGGCTTAATTATTGGCTAAGTTGTGGGCGGGTGTTTGCTTGGCTGGAAAGCTAGGTTAATTTTATTTTTTTTTGAGCCTAACGAGCAACTTCATGAGTAGGCTTAAACAGCTGTTAAGAAATGGCGAAATGACCGCTCGGCTCTGCTCGTTTATGGCACGAGTTCGAGCCGAGCCGGCTCGCGAGCTTCGAGTTTTTTTCCACCCTAGTGCCAGTAGTGCCCAGATCTGGTTGGATCTGAGGCGACGTTGCCGAGGTGGCCTATGCGAGGAACAGTGGTAGGTTGGAGGGCGGATGGGATGCAACGACGGTGGTCCGGCTTGTGGTGGTCACGATGGGTTGGCGTGACGGGTCGGTGTGACCATAGTTTAGCCGACACCGTGGATGCCTGTGGCCCGACAGCGCAACCAGTGGCGGACCGAGGATTGAAATTTAGGTTGGGCGGAACGAACAACTAGTATTATCCTATAACAAAGCAAGACATACATAATACACGTTGCTATCATTGTAAATAGAGCATATGACACTAAATGGAACTCAAAACTACAATCTGTATCATGTGAATGTACAAAGACATGTAAAATGTAGGAAATGTACCTCATCAATGAAGTCTGTAGCTACGACAGCATTCCCGTTTGCACTTGGTACTTGGGAATCGATCCACTCGATGCAATGGTAAAATAGCTCTTCAAATCTAGCAAATCAAATAATCAACCAATCATAATCCAATGGAATTCCTGGACAATAGCGGAATATAAATGATAAATGATAAATTACTAGAACCAAATCAACCAATTCTTACCCTTGTCTTTCAACTTAGACTTGCCATTTTGAGAAGCCATCCCAATTCTAGCCACTGGACCCGACCGGCCACCTTGCCTCCTGTCCGCAACCGCATGCAGGAAGAGACCTTTAAGATTTCAGTTTTGAGCTTTTTTTTCTTCACAATCTCATATTCTCATTCAGTCATTCTCATTTCTCATGGTCTCATGACTCTCGAGTATCAGTCTCTCACGGTCTCACCTCACTACCTCAGTCAGAGTTCAGACTTCACAGTTCACACAGTCACCTCTAGTCGACTAGACCTCTACACTCTACAGGCTACAACTCTACTCAATTCTCACTTCTCATATCTCAGTACTCACCTGTCCAAATATGCCCGATCGCCTGAACACAGGCCCAGACCCAGTGGCCAATCAGTGAGTGCCCAGTCTCGAGTCTCAGACTCACCGGTGGATCGACTCCCGACCCCCTCCATTACTGCTTGACGCGGCACGCCCGACTTGATGCATCCATGATCCACCACGGCACCATGCGCCCACGCCACGCCAGGTGTCTTTTAGCCACTGCGTCGTCGCCCAGCATGTCTGCTTGCTAAATCTTGCCGTAGTTCACTTGCGCCCGCTCGGCGTCGCCTTGCCTAGGTCGAAGTGGGTGAAAATGAAATGGGGATTGGGGTGGGAAGCCCGACGAGAAGAAATTGTGGTGGTGGTGTCGTGATGGGAGAAGAAGGGCTTCTTTGCTGGTTGTGGCCTATAAATTTGAGTGAAATTTGTGGGTTTGTTGTCTAATAAATTTGTAAATTTGAGGGCTGGTATCACATTGTCGGAGATGGGAGATTATCGAGAAAGCGATGGAAGGCGCCATTCCACATTTCCATCGTGCGTTGGCAAGGGAAGGGTTGCCGCTCAGCTCGTAGTCCGGGAAGGAGGGGGGTTACCTTCGATGTTGGCGGCTACCTCGGGCGGCCGTCCAACCTTGCCCTATAGCTGGGTCCGCCCCTTGGCGCAACCATGGGCATGGTGGTACAGGGTTAATACGATGGGTCCCACAAAAGCTGTAGATAGACACAATCTTCTTCCCAATGCAAGTAATTATTGTTTCTTGTATGTTGATTGTGTGCTGAAGCTATCTCTTGCATGAAACCTTTGCTTCCCTCCACTACTACATAAATGCTATCTTTGGGCCTTTGATCACAGAGCGGTTCATCAAAACCGTCTGCATTAAACTTCTAATCTCGAGCGGTTTTGTTTACCCAAATGCATGTTATTCTCAGCGCTAAAACCATGCATGAAGAGGTCATATCACGAGCGGTTCATGTTTAGAACCGTGCATGAAGTATCACGAGCGGTTCGAACTAAAAACCGTCTGTGATATTACAATATCACGAGGCGTTTTAATGGCGAAGCCGTCTGTGACACTTCACGAGCGATTCTAAACATGAACCGTCTATGATATGACCTCTTCACATACGGTTTTTGTTAAAAACCATCCGTGATAATTAACTCATCACTGACGGTGCAGTGTACATATATATATAGCTCCCCGGCCAACAGATCGAGTCTTCTTGATCTCCATCTTCTGGCGCTACGGTAACCACGGGAGATCTCCAAGCCCGGTGAGTCCATCGCCACTCCGTGCCCGGTTTGAGTATCGCCTCACCTCACTGAGCCCGCTTCAGCTATTGTCGCCAAGGAGCTTGCCGCCGTCGCCTCTGTTCACCGATCGACGACCAGCCGCCTTTGTTCACCGATCGACGACCAGCCGCCTTGGACCTTCCCCGACTTCATTGACACCTTCCTCGTGATCGAGGTGAGCTACTGGAGCATAAGCATCCTTTAATTTGAGTAGTTTCAGGCGTTTACGCCGAAATCGCTAGTTTCAGGCACCGCCACGGGACATCACCGTCGGTTCGCCTCAGGCGACCTTAGGGCCCCGAGCCACGACTATTAGCAATGCGATGTCACCCTAAGCCCAATTTGAGCTTCAAATCCTCTTTTTTTAATCATTTAGTTAATAAACTAACGAGTCTATGACATGTGGGACCACCATAGATTTTATAAATAAAATCATGAAATAAAAAATGAGTCACTGACAAGTAGAGCCCACATGTAAGTTAATAAAATCCAGAAAAATGTAAAAATGAAAAAGCGTAATTAAGCCTCAGAAAATATGCTTTCGAAGTCACCCTTTTATTTATTTTCAGGGTTTTCAATACGAACCGTGTGATGGACGAAAATTGGATGTCTGGCGAGAACCGTGTGAGTGAAGAGTATATTAATGGCGTGTCTGCTTTTACAAGAGTTGCTGAGGAGGATATGTTGAATAAGGGGCGGAATATATGTATTGTCCATGCATTATTGCGAGAATCGAAGATGTTTAACAACCGGCGCGGTCGAAGCACACTTGATTGAAGGGGTTTCAAAAGGGTTATACATGTTGAACCATCCACGGTGAAGAGCATATCATACAAGAAGTCAACGATATGCATATTATCTGAGAAGTCAACGATATGCTGCATTGGATGATGTCGATTGTGGTTCGATTCGGATAGGTTGCGATGACAATCTAGATCGGATGCTTCGCGATCTGAAGGAAGCTGTGATGAGAGGAGTATGTTCAATTCCGGGGCTTGATGGAGGACTCGGAGAAACCTTTGTTCTAGGAACATGGTCGGAATACACAAGGTTGTCATCCGTGCTTAAAGCTATTTGAAATTGAAGGCAAGCAGCGGTTGGTCGACAAAAGTTTCATGGAGCTATTAGGTCTCTTAGCGGACATGCTTCGGAGAAGCGAGTTGCCCAAAACCACCTACAAAGCCAAGAAGGTTCTTTGTCCATTGGGAATGGAAGTAGAAAGAATACATGCATGTCCAGAACATTGTATCCTCTCTGTAACGAGTATACAAACATGCATGTATGTCGGTGTGCAACGCATCCCGATACAAGCGTAAGAATAAATTAGATGACGACGAGGAATCGAGGTGAAGAAAGGACCTCCTGCTAAGGTGGCGTGGTATCTTCTGTAATTCCCGTTTGAAGCGGTTTTTGCAAACCCAAAGAATGCAAAAGCAGTATATTGGCACTTTCGAGAGGCGTAAGAATGACGAAAGCTAAGACACCTGCTGATTCCGCCCGGTGGAGAAACATCGATAGGAGGTTTGCGGACTTGGTGCGGAGCAAGGAATATAAGGTTTGGATTGAGTCAGATGGAATGAATCCTTTCGGTAACATGAGCGGCCGACATAGCATTTGGCGTGGCGCTCTGTATCTACAACCTTCCTCCTTGGTTGTGTATGAAGCGGAAGTATATTTTGTTGTCGATACTTATCCAAGGGCGAAGCAACCTAGGAATGATATTGATGTGTACCTAGCACCATTGATGGAAGATCTAAAAATCTTGTGGATTGAAGGGGTACATGTATGGGATCGTACAAAGCGAGAGAACTTCACTTCGTTCCTTGTTGTTACGCACCATAAATGATTATCCTGCCCTTGCTAATCTGTCGGGCGAGTACAAAAGGGCCAAAGCACATACTCACTTGCTTAGATGATCTGAGAGTGTGTGGGTGAATCACTCGCGCAAAACCGTGTACATGCGTCATCGTAGGTTCCTTGGAGGGCTCACCCATACCGCGAGATGAAGAAACAATTCGACGGAGAGAAGGAGGGCAGTTCGGCTCCAAGGCATTTAAGCGGAAAAGAGGTCTATGATATGGTTAAGGATTTAGATGTTGTGCTCGGAAAGGGATGTAAATCGAGGACCCGTAAGAAGAACATGTGGAAGAAGAGATCAATATTTTGGGACTTACCTTATTGGGAGCACCTAGAAGTTAGCCCTTTGCATCGGCGTCATGCGTAGAGAAGAATGTATGTGACGACTTGATTGGTCTCTTCTTGAACATTCGTGACAAAACAAAGGATGGTGTCAGCGCACGGCTTGACTTGGTTGATATGGACATTAGACTGAGTTAGCACCAACAAAGACCGATAAAGAGACGAGCGTACCTTCCCTGCTTGTTACACTCTGTCCAAGGCGAGAGAACCGAGCGTGCGGTGCTTGCATGGTGTGAAAGTTCCGTCCGGTTACTCCGCTAACATGAAGAAACTTGTTTCGATTGAAGATTTGAAGTTAATTGGCATGAAGTCTCATGATTGTCATGTGTTAATGACACAAATGCTCCCTATTGCAATTAGAAGTATTTTGCCGATCAAGGTCTGAGAGACAATTATGAGGCTGTGTTATTTCTTTAACACAATTGCTCAGAAGGTCATCGACCCCGAAGGACTAGATGCTCTGCAGGACGAGGTGGTGACGACTCTATGTGATCTTGAGATGTATTTCCCTCTGTCGTTTTTCAATATCATGGTCCATCTCATTGTTCATATTGTGAGGGAGATAAAGATGTGCGGGCCCATGTTCCTACGTAGCATGTACCCGTTCGAGAGGTTCATGGGAATTCTCAAGTCCTATGTCGGGAATCGATCTCGGCGAGGGCGGCATCGTCGAAGGTTATGCAAGCGAAGAGGTCATTGAATTAGCGTCGATTACATAGCTCGGTCGAACCGATGGGTGTGCCTCGATCTCGCCATGAGGGAGGCTCGAGGTGTCGGGACCATCGGAAGAAAGCAATCACTCCAAATATGGATCGTATGCTCAAGCCCATTTCACGGTCTTGCAACACATGGTGAAGTGTCCCGTATATCGACCCGGCTGGGGCGTGCTTGACAGCGAGAATCCGGTGCGGCGGATGTTTGGATCACGAGACAACACAATGAGCGGTTCAACCCATGGTTGAAGGAGACTCGCTAGGAGCTCGTCAAGTGATATCTTGACATGGTTGGCAAAAGGCCAACATTCTGATTGTAACATGGCGAGGATCGACATAAATGGGTACACATTCTATACTCATGCTCGGGATATAAAAGCACTAACTAGAACAACGGTGTCGCATAGATGCATTGATGCCGATGGGTTGAGGAGCTCCTACTATGGCCAAATAGAGGAGATATGGGAGCTCGACTCGTGCTTTTCAAGATCTCCCTATTTGGTGCCGTTGGGTCCATCTCCCACGGTGAAGGTCGAACAAATCTGGCGTCACTACCGTGGACCTCGAGCGTGTCGGATACAAAATGAACCATTACGTCTTGGCTAACCAAGTTGTTCAAGTCTTCTATGTTACCGACCAGGCAAATAAGATCGCCACGTAGTTCTTCATGGAAAAAGGAGGATTGTTGGAGTTGAGAATGTAGTGGGCGAGGAAGAATACAATCAATTTGACGAGTTGCCTCCTTTCGGAAGCGTCATAAGGGTCGAGGAAGAAGAGCGTGTGAAACTAGCTACATACCGTCGATCATCATGAAGGGCTAATTTTTAAAGATTAATTGAACAATGTGTGTATATATATATGCGTTACGATGAATGGTTAATTTTAGTTCATTTGAGTTAATTAATTGATTTGTCTTTGTGAAATGGATGTGATTGTTTCTCAAATGAATGTGAATTGGATGTATATACATGTACTTGTTGTCTTTTACGCTTGTTTGAGAGGGCATGCCTAGCATTTCACGAGGTTAGCCAATATCTGAGAACTAGATTAACCACTACAAAATAATATCACAGAGCGGTTGTTGATTGGAACCGTGCATGATACTATATCACTGAGCGGTTCTAACTTATTACACCCATCGTGATACGTGATATATCACGAGCGGTTCTAACTTAGAACAAATGCGTGATATCACGTATCACGAGCGGTTCTCGGTTAGAACCGTGATCGTGATATATCCTGAGCGGTTCTACGTTAGAACCGTTTGTAATATCCTATATATTCGGACTCTAACTAGGGTTTGCAGCGCTGCCACTCTCAAACGATTAATTTCTCAACTCCTCGCTCCCTCCTCCCCCAGGCAGTGTCGCCCCGTCTCCTCGCGCCGCCTCCTCGAGCCCGGCGCGACTCCTCCCCCAATCCTGTCGACGCCACCTCCTCCTCCAGCTCGGCGTGCCTTCCCCCTAGCCCGCCGCGCCTCCTTCCCCGAGCCCACCGTCTCCTCCCCTCCCCTGAGCCCAGCGCGCCTCCCCTTCGTCGCCGCCCTGCTGCTCCCGTACTGCTCCCTTCTCGTCCTTCTTCTCGACGCCCAAAGGTAACCAATGCCGAGTTGCCGACCCCGACGCCCCTTTCCTAACTATTTCTATCAATAATCTGTCATGGTCCTCATGATAATTGTACTTGTTTTAGGAATTTGTATTTGTTCTAGTCGATTATTCATATGGTATTTGTTTTGATCTTGCTCTTTGGAATATATTGCAATGTGGTGTGGTGGGCTTGAGATGAATGCTCTGTGATGATAATAGTCTTGTACTCTACATCTGATAGCAATGATGTTCTATTTCTTGTGAAGATGTCTTCCGCTCATTCTTCGTCATCGCGCCTCATGTGTGCGATGATGCACCATATCTCTGGAATATCCAACGCGGTAGAAGAAGAGGAATATCGAAAAGACAGGGCGATTTACCATCACGAAGTCGATCGATGCAGGGGCCCTATCAATCCTCGTAGCGATTATCGCATTCCGAGAATGGTCGGAATAGTTGCGCGAGCGGGTTAGCGTCACCTATGATTAAGTGGAAGGTGGTGCCGCCCTCTGAAAATTGTTGTCTTGCGGATATTCTCAAATTGTTCGAGATCCGGAAGAACACACGGACTCCGTCTTGACGACCGCGTTGCTACTGGCGTGCAAAGCGTGGAAGAACTTCAAAGCACACTTGTCAAGAACTTCGTGGAGAAGGATCGAGGCCCTTCCACAAGTATCCATTCTTGGAAGAGTCTGGGTCGAGTTTGTGGCGAAGAAGCGACAGATGAATTTAGGAGTGAAAGTGTAGGCGCTACGGCCCTCGAAAAAAAACAAGCACCCCGGACTTCGGCACGGCGTGGGTATGCGGGTAAAATCGATATGGAGGGATCGGGACCAGCGAGCAAAATTGTTGAATGTTTCCCGCTATTTCGAGATCAGCGATGTCTTGCTCCCGATAGTGGTTATTTGGGAGGTTACGTCTTGGGCCTCTGAAGTCTCCTTTCCAAACCCTTGAGACCGGAAGTGTCGGCGCTGGTAAGATGTCGAACTACCTAGTTTGTAATTACTCCATAACCGTAGGAAGTGAAATGATAATGTCGGGCTATTGTAGAGTAGCATGAGTGCACAATCTTCCCAAGGCTCATTCGGTGAGCGAGGGAGAAAGATATACTCTCATGACCCTAGGAAACAATGAGCATCCGAATTACATACGAGTATTTGGTGTTTATGTTACATGGCAAAAATGGTTCCAAGCGGACTCGGATCGTGCAGGAGTAGGAAGAAACCAAAAGCCGGCGCGATGCAAAGCTACGAGAGGAGCTTAGTGCATCTCTCAGAGAGGAGCTCACTGAAAAAATCAGAGATGAGGTCACTGAATAAATCAGAGAGGAGATTCGTGCATCCCAGCAAAAGCAGATGGAGACCTTTGAGGAAAGGATTAGGGGATTGGAACTCACAAATCAGTTGCAAGCCCCTGCCCCTACTGTGCTAGCCAGCCCCCCCAAACTTCCGAGTAGCTGCGCGTCCAACCCTAACCTTAGCCCAATAGGTGACGGCAGATTTCCCGTCGATGACATCCAGGTAATAATTATTATCTCTGGAATGCTCGATTCATTGATAGGCCTGTTGGAGTAGCTAATTTTGTATCGTTATGTACGTAGATGGCTATGAAGTGCAAGCTCCAAGTGAGATATGTCTCTGTTGCCCTAGATCTTTGCTTGGGGCGGTGTATCCATCGGCGTCGGGGCTTTGGTGCGGTGCAAATCTAGCGCGGGTTTATAAAAGTGAATGTGGGCGGTGTTTGTGCCAATTTGAGGCCGTCCGCTGAAAATTCCCCAAGCGATGAGGTCTTGACTCTAGGGCAAGCCGTTGGAACATTCATCCAGTGGCCCAAGGAGGACATCTGCTTGGAGCTACATGCTTCGACGTCAACTTCACGGGAATGTCCTGCAATGGTATCAAGTCCACGGGACTGGCCTGCCGAAGCTACTGCCGACACGGTAATGGCTCATTGCATTACATGCATCTACACCTCGTGATCGATCGACTCTTGTGAAGTCGACCTATACAAGCGAGGCAAGGGCAAGGGCAAATCGTCGAAGGCGATCGACTCTGTCACGATATCCCCTTCTTGTTGGCGGAAATTCGTGCTAGGTGCGAGCGTTGGTCGAGAGGTTAAACGACCCTACCCTAGGACGGATTGCGGCATTGCATACATGGTACATGGAAACAGTCCAACAAGCGGTTGATCAACGGCTTTCGGGTTTCACCGTCAAGTTCAAGATGGATCATTTTAACCACGTGCATCAAGATGTTGTCTTCACGGTGACCTTCGACGACTTGTTTTGTCTCTTCAACCTCGGCAGGCTCGGCGTCTCACTCATCACGATCTTTGGACATTGTAAGTGTGTACAATCACGGTCAATGTTAGTGTAATCTGGATAAATGTTATATATAACTCCTTGCTTTTGTATATAGATACATGTTCTCTGAAGCCGAAAGAAGGAAATCACCGGTAGGTTTCCTTGACCCACACATTGTCTCCGAGCAAAGCATCACAGCGAATGAAACATTCGTCGAGAATTACGTTATAGATTTTTTCATGGCTCGCCGCAACAAGGAATTCATATTTTTGCCCTACAACCAGAAGTAAGTGTTGCACTACTGGCTACACTATTGATTTGTACTTTATAAGCAACACGAACTTAGGTTTAATGACCATGCTGACATACCTGTGTAGCTACCACTGGATTCTAATTGTAATTATACCAAAATGGAAATCGGTAATATACCTAGATTCCCTACAGAGGTCCACTCTCAACTTCACAGTTATCCGGAATTTAATCATGAGGTAAACACATTTCCTCCATAGAAACTCTATTGTAGTCTTTCCTTCCTTTGCAATGGCTAAGGCTAACTTCTTGGAGTCACGTAGGGTGTTCGACGTGTTACATGCTAGAGGATGGAATATCGGGGAAAAGCTGTTTGTCACATGATCTAAAATTCTCGGTACTAAGCTAGCTAGTACACATTAATCCTATATAACACTTCGTAGTAATGCCTCTCGAACTAACCAATTCTATTTTGCGGTGCCACCGGTAATGGCAAACATAGCGTCTGTGGATACTATGTTTGCCACAACATGCAACTACTCATCGGTTCCGCGATCACCAATGATCGTCAGGTTTGTCAATCTTGCAACAATTATTTTATATATACTTACCAATTTATATAAGCATGAATTTAATCTTCCTATCGACAGGTTGCGACCATCGACGAAACTGCGTTGGAACAGAGCGAGCTCATAAAAGTTCGATCACGCCTTGCGTCATTCTGAAACGACGGTCATAGATCCGGATGAAGTCTCCTTGTGTAGATTGAACTTGATTGGTATATGTGTGTAAAATGTACATTAATGGTTAATGTGTAAAATGATACATTAATGGTTAATTTTAGTTAATTGATTTGTGAATTGGATGTGCTTGTTTACGAAATGAATCTGAATTTGATGTGCTTATACGAAATGAATCTGAATTGGATGTGCTTGTTTCAAAGGAATGACAATAAACATTTCTGAGGCTAGCCATAAGCAAAGATTTAGCAATGCAAAAGAATATCACGAGACGATGCGTAGATAAAAGCATGTATGATAGTGGAGTATCACAAGCGGTTTCATCTACAGGATAGTTGACTATCCTGAGCGGTTGCATCTGATGCAATACCGTCGGTGATAGTCGATACTATCATCTGACGGTTGCATCTGATACCGCTGTGATAATCGACTATCCGCGAGCGGTTTGTAGATGAAACCGTGCAGGATATTATGTATTACTGAGCGGTTCAAAAACCGTCATGATGACCTCATACATTCTTGATCCATAAACTCGGGCGGCTCATGAAACCGTGCGTGATGGCGTTACGAACCGTGCAGTGAAGACCTTTTCTGTAGTAGTGCTCTCTCGTGGAGCGTTGGCAGTGCCCTTGGAGCATTTCCTCAGTAGTTCAAAACGTATTTGTGCTAGTACTACTACTCCCAGGTTTGTTCTGATTATTCGCACATAAAAAATTCCCATACACAAGGAACCAAACATCCAACATGCTCGGCAGCTCGAACACAAATCTAGTATAGTACTCCAATGACCAATACCAATATCAGTACTCCACATACCCAGTGCACACCTGCTCCAACTTTACTCGGCTGACGTCCTTGGAACACGAGGGAATAAGAACATCACGGCCACTGATCACAAAAGCGAAGCCAAGTACCACTTCACACATGTTTGCTCGAGGTTTAATTGCGTCATAAAAATGTGTGGGCCGCGGCGGCAGGCAAGCCGTGGGCCGTGGCCCTCCGATGGCGATGGCACGGAAGTACGCATGTTCGGGGTGTGCTGGCATGCACACACGGCATCCTGCTACTTTCTGGAAGGACATCATTGCGACGATGGGAGGGGTCTTGTGATCGAATTGGGGTTTGCATGCCATGTCATCGATCGTGGGTAGACATATTTTAGAGACATTCTACGAGGTGGTAAGCCGTCGTCGTCGAGATGTTTGGCTGGCCGTGTTGCTTAGTGCAAGGTCGAGTTTATTCGTGGATATTAAGTGGGTTGGGTTGAGGGCTTTGCGTCGTCTTTAGTCTTGTTTTTCGTATTTCGCCGCAAAAATTGTGTGCGCGCGCGACTACCTACCGATACAGGCCAACCCCGACATCCCAACAGGAATGAACTGAGCTTATTCACTGCGCCGGCACGCATTACATCCACCCCGCGCCCGCGCCGTGCAAACACATTCTCATTCACGAATTCAATTGACCTGTCATTTCTCCCGCAGCCCAGTCCGGTTCTTACATTTGAAACCTAGCAGTTTTTTTTCTGATTCCTGCGGGAATTGCACCGTTTTCAACAAAATTCTTGTTCCTACGTTCCAAACAGATCATGAGAGTGTTAAGCAGAAAGACAAACAGATGATCCGTGGCCGAGAGGGGATGAAGACAATGCGTAGTACATGTCACAGGAAGTAGAGCCATTTTTAACATGGGGAACAAGAACTATAAATATGGGGGGGCACGAGAGAGAG
The DNA here is from genome assembly GCA_036346405.1 of Phyllostachys edulis. NCBI lineage: Eukaryota > Viridiplantae > Streptophyta > Magnoliopsida > Poales > Poaceae > Phyllostachys > Phyllostachys edulis. The sequence goes on along the minus strand of JAYEVD010000683.1, from coordinate 79,813 downwards.
AGATGGGACGGCACATCGATCGCCTCGCGCATACAGTGCATATGACATCCGATGCATTCGAATTTTTTACTGTTTTAGCCCTGTCGCGCGGATTAATTTCGAAATTAGCCTCCATTTGTCATAATTTATAAGAGTGGCCCTGAGCAGTGGTCATCTGCATAGCTCTGCGCGCGGCGAGGACTTGCCGACCCCGTAGGCCAGTCACTGCCCCGGTGGCCCAGGCGCGGCAGTGGCCCCCTCGACAAGCGCATTTCTTCATTTTTTTTCTCCTCGTTGAAATATTATTTCATTATATTTTGTAAAAAAAACGAAATTTCATTATATTTGATTGAAAATGAATACCGGCACTGAGATTTATAAAAAAATTTCATTAAGAAATAAGGGGAAGGAGTAGGGTTTTTTTTTAATCCGAAATCGAGGTTTAAATCACGATTCGGCATATATATAAAAGGTATGAGGACTATTGGAGTGTCTCCACGATGAAATCGTCTGGCGTATACACGTATATAGATAGGCGGTCGATGAGGTACTTTATGAAGCTTATACACAATGTGATTGGAGGGTTGGGAAAGGTCGTTGTGATGATGAAGATGTCGAAAATCTGAGTCTCTCCTCGATGAAGACATACTTGCAATATAAGCTTAGCGGAGACGCGGAACAAGAACTACATTAGATTATGCGGACGAAAGCACGCTACGTAGTGACATGGCATGATGGTCGGCTAATTGCTTTAGTCATCCTCGCTACTACTACGATACAACTGCGACACAAGCATCAGGACCATATAAGTACACATGCCTTTAGGGATAGTAAAATACATGGGGTGCGACGGAGACTACTACGTAATGACTGACCTCTGCGTGCACGGGGCCATTTTCCTTTCTTTGCAAGCTCGGCATTGAACTCCTCGGCCTTCCCTTCCCTTCCCTTGTCGCGGAGTGTCCCGTCGGTGGTATGTCGAAGTCATCCATGTCCTGCGATTTCACGATGTAAGTTCATCGTATAGTGGAAATCGGAAGAATGATGTAAATTCTTCATAACTCACGTCGTCGTCTGGATTCGCCGGACGACCGGATACACTATCTTGCGTAGGGCTCGGCAAGATGAGCCTTTCCCTTGCCCTTGTCGGCGGATCGCCCACATCGAGTTGGTATGTCGAAGTCGTCCATGTCCTGCGATTCCATGATGTTAGTCGCCAGTATAGTGAAAATCGTAAGAATGATGTAAATTCTTTGTAACTCACGTCGTGAATCTGAATCACGGCGACCATCGAACGCCTTTGTGGCGGCGGGCTGAGCCGCATGAGCCTTTCCTTGCCCTTGTCGCGGGATTGTCCGTGAAATTTGGTATGTCAAGTCGTCCATGTCTGTGATTGTGCGATGCAAGTGAAAACGTAAAAGGATGTAAATTCTTCATAACTCACGTCGTCGACATGGATTACGCCCGGCGACTCTTGGGCTCCTTGATGCGTCCTCAGCGGTCCGGTACATAAGGTTTCCACCGCACGAAGTTCTCGCCCGCACCGAGTAGTTCGAAGATATATACCTTGGATGAATGCCTGTCGTACATCTCCGGACCGTCGATCCTTTGGAAGAAGTGGCAACGATCTCTGGCTGCCATTTAGTGGGGATGAAGTTAAAACTTTCTGGAAGTCAACGTTGGCCGAAAATCAATCTTGTGAAAGAAATACTTACGAGTGGTGCCCGCGCGTGTAATACGCCCGCCGCGGTGGTACAGGTGTGTGGTGAATGATCTCTCGCCGTTCGCCACACACACATTGCGGGATCGGAAAACGTGTGGTCTTGGAGCATCTTTCATTGATTTATCTGGGTATTGTAGCCGTTTCCTCTTACGCTTAAGCCAATTTTGCTTCTTCAACAACCTCGCATAGAAGTTTGCGAAGAGTCCATAGTTTGGGTATGTATTGTGTAGTGTTGTGTAGTGTTGGGTTTGGTTCAACCCCTTTTATAAGCCCCATGGTTGGCATGGTATGGTTAATTTCTTATCCTTTGCGCAAAAGCTAGCCCGTGTGGTCTTGTCACTACTCAAAGTTTGTCTCCTTTATGCCTTTGGTCTTATCATTTGGGCAAAGCTGCCCGTGTGGTCTTATCCTTTGCAAAAGTTGTCTCCTTTGGGCTTATCACTTTGCGGGAAGCTGTCTCCTTTTGGTCTTATCATCTGCGCAAAGCTTGCCCGGTGTGGTCTTGTCCTTGCGCAAAGCTGTCTCCTTTTGGTCTTATCATCGCGCAGCTACCCGTGTGGTCTTGTCCTTTGCATAAAGGCTGTCTCCTTTGGTCTTATCACCGCGGAAAGTTTGTCTCCTTTTGGTCTTATCCTTTGCGCAAAGCTACCCGGTGTGGTCTTGTCCTCGCATAAAGTCGTCTCTTTGGTCTTATCAACGCGGAAAGTCGTCTCCTTTTGGTCTTATCATCGCGCAAAGCTGGCCCGTGTGGTCTTGTCCTTTGCAAAAGCTGTCTCCTTTGGTCTTATCACTACGGAAAGCTGTCTCCTTTTGGTCTTATCACCGCGCAAAAGCTGGCCCGTGTGGTCTTGTCCTTTGCATAAAGCTGTCTCCTTTGGTCTTATCACCTGCGGAAAGTTTGTCTCCTTTTGGTCTTATCAACTGCGCAAAGGTGGCCGTGTGGTCTTGTCCTCGCATAAAGCTGCCCCTTTGGTCTTATCATCTGCAAAGCTGCCCCGTGTGGTCTTGTCCTTTGTGGAAAGCTGCCCGTGTGGTCTTGTCATCGCACAAAGCTACCTCCTTTGGTCTTATGGCCATGCGGACCTGCCCCCTCCGCCCGGTAGCGGTATGGACCTGCCCCCACGCCACCCGTTGCGTCTCGGTGCTTTCGGCTATTTAAGCGCGGCCACACACTCGCTCGATCATTCCTCTCGGGAATCTCTCCCTCTTTGTGAGGTGCCTCCCTCTCCGTACCTAACATTTTTCTTTGTCCTTTATGCAGATTCGTTAGTCGTTACTAATGCGATGCATGTTTGAATTCTGCGTCTTAGTGTCGGAGGTTAAGAGTTAGTAGCGTCGTAGCAGTAAGTTCATTCAACAACGCACGATAGTTCTTATGTTGTGTGTTGGTTGAAATATTTTCTTACTTTTTGTCGAAATGGAACCTTTGTCGTGTTCCATGGTAACGTCGTCGTGGTTGGGTCCGGGAGTTGATTTGTCCACCGCCGGTAGCGCCTTGTAAGCGTTCCCAACCCGCACGCGTCGATTTGGTAGAAACTACGACGGTGCATTCGCGAGCTTGTTTGATAGCCACGTCGCTAGGAACAAGATAGTAATAAGGCGGTCACGCCACCATGGTCCCACCACACGCGAGATGTTGTGGGGCTGGTGAAATGACGGCGATGGCATGTGGGCGAGTACATGGAGATCGTGAGCAATCCTCACGCTCCGATCTATGGGCGACCCATGGTGTCGTCCATTTTGTTTATCTGCTCAATCCTCCGGGGCGCCGTTCAAGGAGCCGGCGACGCTCTTGTCCCCTCTTTGGTTTAATGACGATGGGAGAGGTCTCGAGGCGCGGACGTCGTTCGCGGGATGCTCCATTGATGGAGATTACGGTACTTTCCAACTCAATGAAGGTGTGGATAGATGGCGGGATGCTCGTGTTGATTGTCACGAGATTATCGATGGCATGGCGAGAACCTTGCCACCGAAGATGAGGACGACTTTGACTCGCAATCCAAACAGGGCGAAGCCGACGATGAGGCGGGATCGTCGGTGGCATTGTTTCGACCGACACGGACTATGTTCCAAGTCGGTTGGATTATAGCGGCCTCTTCCTTGTTCTCGGCCCAGAGCACGAGTCGTCGTGGGCCTTCGATCTGAACACCACAGCTTGTGGGGCAACATTTCCCACACAAAGTCGCCGCCGAACAAGCTATCGTGAGTTTCATGGTGAAGACGGTCGGACTTACCGAGTGTACAGTGAGTTTGAACTTTGTTTGATGTATCTTCAACCATCTGATGACATTGTACTAACTAATATATGTAAATGCGTTATGTGCGTGTCTAATCGACACTTACATAGTTAAGTCGTTCTTACCTCTTGCCACAGCAAAGTCCGTCTTGAGAGATTCCTGGGCGGGAGCGGCCTTCCGTATCCACATCGTGACGAATCACACATGTGAGCTTGAGGAGCCATTGCGACGCATAAGAATGTAACCTCGGCCTACATCGCGAGCATTGTAAGCCATGCGGTTGTCACCGATTTGACCATTTAGCCAAAGGTTACGATGGCTAACGTGGCGAATACAATAGGGTATGCCGTTAGCTACTGATGAGTCCGGCGAAGCGGAAGGTCCTTGAAGGGTTGTGCGGTACCTACAAGGAGGCGTCGACCTAGTCCCCGAATCTTTGAAGCAAATTGCGGATGCTAATCCGAGGACATCGTCAATAGGGGCGATAGGCCCGACAGGTCCAACAACCCAAATTCCCTAATCCTTGATCGAGTCTTACGGGCTTTTGGCCCGGCGATCTAGGGCTTCCACCATCGTCGTCCGTCACGAGTATGGGCGGTACTTTCTTCTTGAAATACAAGGGCACCATTCTCACCGCTATTGCGTGATGGCAGCGACCAATTGCTCCCGATTGCCTTTGCAATTGTGGAGAATGAGAACACCGCCGATTGGCTATGGTTTCTAGCCAACATAAAGCAACATGTTGTAAGGATCGATCGAATGTGTGTGTCATAACCGGCCGTCATGCCGGGTTGTTGTCGCGTTGCGCACCATGCGCATCGATACTAGGGCACCGTTCAATGGAGCGACATGCGCTGCGTTGGTGCATCGCGCATCTAGCGCCAATTTCCACACGCTTAGAGCAAAGACCTCATGAAGAAGTTCAAGAAGCTCGCCTCTGAGAACCGAGCGCAAGTTCGATGCCGTGTGGCGGGAACTTGAGGTCGAAACCAGCGTGCAAGTGGAGGTTACGGCTGCCAGCGCGCATAAGTGAGTTCGCCGAGTGGATGGCGAGCATGCCCCGACTATGAAAATGGTCCCTTCTTCACGACACCTATGGTGCTCGATGCGGCATCATGACAACCAACATGTCCGAGGTCTACAGCGGTGTGTTGAAAGGGGTCCGTGCCCTCCCATCACCGCCAAGTAGGCGAGACATGGAACCGTCGATCGGTTGCTTAAGAATCGGGCAATGATGGCCAAGCAACATTTGGACGAAGGGAAGCAGTACTCGGAGGTTACCCTTGCGTACATGGAGAAGAAAATTACGAAGGCCCGATCCCATGTAGCTATCACAATGGATGGCGTGAGAAGGAAGTTCGAGATCCGCTTGCGGGACAAGTACGTTCGCGGCCACATGAGAGGTGACCGGAAGCATGTTTGTACCATAAGCGATGTGGCGGTTTACTGCAACAAGCCTCAAGCTATCTTTGCACAAGCCTTGCTCCCGTATATCTTTGCATGTCTTTGTATTTCACCAATCTTCTAGCATGTACATGTCGGAGTACTCGACATCGACACTGTATGATACTTGGAGCGGGAGTTCAACTCCTCTGGTGGAAAGCCACTCTGAGGACCTATGGCGGGAAGCGGTGAAGTGGTCACCGAATGAAGCACTACGGCATCGGTGCCGTGGGAGGCGTCGATCAAAGCGCATCCGCAGCGACATGGATCTGCGAGCCAGCGTGGAGATCGGCCAACACCAATAAGGTGTAGGCTATGTAAGACTTCGTGGGCACTCATTTAGAACCGCCGAGTAGACCTTCTTCCTCCGCGCCACTTAGTATCTGTAAGCTATCCGGTGTATTTGAGTCATGTCGGTGTTGTAGTGATGTGAGTGTTGTAATGATTTGCGTTGTAACTGTATCGCTTGAGTTACTATTACCGCTTCGTTTGGGTTACGTCGTGCTTTGCGAAAGTAGTCGCGTCACCTTTCGAGAGTTGTCACTTCACTTTCGAGAGAGTGGTCACGTCCGGCTTTCGAGATAGTGCTCACTTCACGCTTTCTAGATAGTGCTCACTTCACGCTTTCCACCTTCTTGCAGTCACGGCCTCCTTTCATGAGTGGCCCTTCGTGCTCCCAGCGCTATATATGGATGCTTTGGTGCCATTGACCTCACTCTTCTCTTCCTCTTCTCCTTTCTGCCTTTGTAAAACAAGATGTCTTGGCCTCGCCGAATATTCGAGTGGCGAGAATTACAATCACTACGACGGCGGCTTGCTTTGCCCTCGTTGCGAGGATCCGGCTAATGTGTTTACCTCTCGCCATGCGAATCCGTCCAGAGTTTTCATGAAGTGTTCAAATCTTTCGGTAACCACGCAAACTTCGACGTAATAATGCGTTGTACATATCGGGTTTTTTACTTTCATTTGAAACTTCAATTCTTTTGTAGAACACAACATGTCGATTTTGGCAATGGGTCGTGGTCGCCCGGTGCTTCAAGATATTGCAATGCAAATTCTTTGCCTTGCAAGAAGACTCCGTGGTGTTCTTTGCAATTAGTCTTGATGCCTCGGCGTCCGATGAACCAATGCAAGACTCCCATGGTGTTACTACAATTAGTGCAATGCCTCGGCGTTCGATCAACCCATGCAAAGTGAATAGAAAAGGCTTCAAACAACGCATGACAGGATGGAAAGAGTTGAAAAGCGCTTCACAAGTTACTTAAGTTAGTTACTTTTGCGGTCTTTCTTCTTTTGTATCTTGTTCTTGCCAAGTAGAGCGTCGATTAATAATGAGATTGTAATGTTCACTCGTTATCTATGCATCGCGATCCTTGATGAATGAGAATAAAATTGTTCTCTTGACATAGATAGCGAAGTACAAGAGTCCAATTACATTCCAATTAGCACACTCTGCTTGGATTACAAATCACTTAATGAAGCACAACTTACAACATACAATAGACTACTAATGCTACTCTCACTACTCTTGCTCACGCTGCTCCTCATTCTTTGTCGGGCATAGTACCTGTCTTGGCCTTCATGCCAGTGTTCCTCCCAAAGGTCTCAAGCGAATCATTCTGTGGAAGCGTCAACCTATCGGTGACCGTGGGTTCGCCACAGTCATCCGAGGCTCCTCAACCGCCGTGTCGGCGTATACGGGGGGCATCACATGTAGAACTGGCGTTGACAACAAGTCTGTGACCCAAGCCGTAGTAGGATCCGTGGAGGGGCACCAACTCGGCTCTGGTTGCGGAATGAACTGGGTGAATTGCTCGTGCTGCGGGATGGACTGGGCGAACTGCTCGTGGTACGGTTCGCCTTGCGGGGTGAACGCCGCAGGGTACATTGTGTACCCGGACTCATACCATGGCGCCGTATCGCCCATTGGAAATTGTCCAACAGTGTGGGCCTGCAAGGGAGAATCTGGGATAACATCCGCCGCGGTTCCGGGTTGCACGTCCGTGCTCTCCGGAATGTCCTCTTCGTGCCTCTGTGACGACGGCGGCACCGGCGTAAGTCCCTCCGAGGCGAGGGCGGCATCGGCGTGGGGTCCCTCCGAGGCGAGGGCGGCATCTGCGTGGGGTCCCTCCGAGACGCGAGGCGGCATCGGCGTGGGGTCCCTCCGAGATGACGGCACGGCGGCGTAGAGAGTCCTGCGCGGCAAACCGCAGACGATCCACCGCCCATCTTCTTTGCGCTGGAGTCGACTTCGCTCGGACGGGAAGATGGAGGCGAGTGTACGCGACGGCGCTCCGTCCGATGCCTCGAGTCGACATCGGCGGCCCTTCCGACTCATGTTATGAACGACACCTTGACATCATCAATAACCGTCTTCAAGGCCGTAAAAGGCGCTCCTTTGTGTTGTCTGTACCCGCTCGAGTTCGGCGGCGCGCCGATGGCGATATTCAAGCGGTCGACTGCATGGTTCTGAACACACAAAATTTTGTTAGTTAACCCTATTTGAGGGTGGTTAATCTACTACATGCTCAACGTGCGAATCGTCCTAAGCGTCTTTGCAGTGCGGGTCCATCCCTAAGTCAAGCGTTAGGCGTGGCTAGGATCTCGCATGTCGGGCGGCGCTGTCAATCTCGTCCGCGTGTTCGTGCGTACCACTCCAAATGCGTGTCGTAAGTCCTGCATCGTAAAAAACATGCCTCTGCAAAATGGAATCGGTGGCCGTCGCCATGCATCTACCCACAGTGCTGCGTCTGAAGCCGATCATCGCTCTTGCGACCCTTCTTCGTCTGCTGCGGTGGAACAAAATAAATAACTTATGGTGCCGGCATAGCGTATGTCTAAAGGATCTACAACATTATTAAGTAATGCAATGTACTTACAAATGACTACGCCTGGCAAGTGCGCCCTAAGCGGGGGATCTCTGGTGCGGCTCGAGCGCCTCATCACCCGTTGTGGGTTGTGCGGCTCAACCATGTGGGAGAACACCAAATGACAAGTTGTCCTCGATCGCGCGCATCTCGGTGGCATAGCGAAGCTCGGCCGTCGGGCGCCGTGCCTGCACATGCGCATCCGTCAAGGAGCCCATACTATGTCACGTTAAATGCGAGTCTCGAATTCATTGTGGAACTCGGGGTATATCGACGCTCTCTCCTAGACCACCCTAATCTTGCCACGATCCATCGGGATCCCATGGTCGGCCTTCCACGGATCCTCCTCCTCCGCCTCCACCTCACCATAGAAATGTTGTGTGTGCGGGTAAGGGTGGGCTCAGGCGCGGAACAACGGCCGTCCGACCGCTGGCAGTGCTCCCACGACCACACCAGAATAACTGCAGTGTAGCAACAGAGCACGGGCTCCGTTCCGTGCCATCTTTGCGAAGCGTCGCCGACAAAGTCATGATGCGTCGCGCTTGATCTGTTGAACCCCAAGCTATCTTGTGGCACGTCCTCATCGTCGGCGCCCGCGATAGACTCCGCAAGGTGAATATAACTTCGGGTACACCATGTCCCCTGCGTGCTAGGGAACATGATCCACCCGAATATAAACAACAAATATGCAATAAGGTGGCATCGAACCACCTCCTCCGTTCGTCAATTGGGCAATGCATGAATTATCGCATGACCAACCGTGTGGAATGCCCTTTGACCTCTCGGGATAGGCTGGCGAAAGCGATGATGGAGACGCACCTTCGGTCCGGCGACCTCGGAGGAACAATTGCACGGCCTGCAAGCGGAGGGCGGTAATGAAGTGACATCTTGCAATGTCACCGTCATCTCCCCACCGGAAGTGGAGCGTGTAGGTCTCCGACGCCAACGATCAACCAAAGGCGAAAGAAGAGAGGCATCAATTAAGTTTTGCCCGTGTTCAAGATGCGGGCGAACGCATAATCGGCCGCGTGGCGAAGTCTCGGACCATACCGCTCGTCCGGCGCCGTCTCTCCCTCGGTCCCGTGTCACGGACTTGGCGGCCCATCGCCATCGATCCAAGCGTGATAAATGATGCTTGCCGTCCCATGCCGCTTCAAGTAGGGGTGGTATAGTGCGTGCTATTGCTGCAAATAGACAAAAACTAACGATTAGCAAAATCTAAGTGCGTACTTAGCGGTAAAATATGCAATAAGTAAAAAATTAAACACGAACTTACCTCACTAATCAAAATGCGCTGCGCGCTTCTCGAAGTTCCTTGGTCGGCCGTTGGTTTTATCGCCTCACTAATCGACAATGAAAACGACGATGTAATGAAAAGTAAACAAGAAAAAACATCCTTCAACATTCTTTGGTTACCATGGCGCGAGAGGAGGAAAAAAAATGCGCGCCCATGAGAGGAAAAAAAATTGCGCCGCGGGGCGCTGCCCGCCAAAGCGGTGACTGCTGCGCCGGGGTCGAGGTGTCCTGCCAGCGCCGGGTGAGAAGCAGTCCTCGCCTCGATGAGTCATGATATGACCACTGCTCAGGTCACTCTTATAAATTATGACAAATGGAGACTAATTTCAAATTAATCCGCGCTACAGGGCTAAAACAGTAAAAAATTCGATCCATTCACTGTCATTCGTTCATTCTGATCTACACTCACACATGTTCACAGAAAGAGAGAGAGGTAGTATGGGCATATACTGCAGAGCTGCATGAGAGGCAGCAGTCAGAGGAGGGAGAGGAGAGAATGGCCAGGAAGAGCAGGCAATAATCGCTCGCTCGCTCGCTCGCTCGCCATTCTCTCTCTCTCGGCCCGTCTACCTCCATCCGTTTTGTGCCCCCCTGCCCGTACTCCCGCCCCACGCCAGGCCCCTTGCCGCCTCTGGCAATGGTGTGCTCACCCCCAAACTCTCCTACCTCCCGGCCTTCACAAACAACGCCTTCACAAATTCAGTATTATTAACTAGGGTTTTTCGAATCTGCAAAGATTTTATTTGTGCTGCGGATGTTGTATTAGAGGGCATGGGCCGTATGGCCACCTCGGCATCCAGTCCTGGTCCTGAAGTGGATGTGCGTTGAATGGAGTTCTCATCATTCGCCAGGCATGGTAACCGGAACTAATCGCTTGACCCATCCGTATATCTCGATGGTGGAAACGTTGTACTCCCTCCGTATTTTTTATATGACGTCCGGGGGGAGTACTTAGTAACAAAGTTATGAAATAGTCCTTTCGTGTTGCAACTCAAAGCGATTCATACATAATAAAAACAAAGCAAAACAAAAAAAAAAGAGAAATACAATAGAGCTACCTCGCTAATAGAAAGCGTATCTCCCAAACATATAAATATGGTTCCATTGGATAACAACCTGTACATTAAAATTAGCATAATTAAGTCATACAATAGCAAATTGTACTTAAATCATCATGAACATTCAAAATAAACTAATCATACCACTGTAGTCAGCAGAGGGCAGAGACTTCACTCTTTAGGCTTCTGCAAATGGCCATATGACTAGCCAGATCCCAATTCCCAGATCGACAGATCCTCAGCTAGCCAGTCAGCCTCCCTCAGCCCTCAGCCTCTTGACCAGTTGACCTCCGCCTCATAGTAATAGATCTCCCTCCCTACTCCCTAGTCCCTTCTAAGTTCCAACTCGCCTCCTCCTCTTCTAGTTGGACTGACTTCCCCGCACGGCTGCTGAAGGGATACGGGTAGGCTACACTAGCTGGCAACTCAAAAATTCTATCACATAAACTATAAAGCCATGCAGGAAAGAGATCATAGATCATTACCACTAGACGCGCAATGCAGTGGAAGAAGAGTTGGAGTAGTTTGATCCAATGTCGAGCACGCTGATGTAGTGGTCATAGTCGATCGTCCGACGTCCTCGGCAGTGATCGTCTCCTCCAGCAACCTATGATGTTCCTTGCGTAGGACGTGGATCATTATCGATCAGTACAGCAGCGCCTCTACAGTATCCACACACCCAGGGTGGAACGCCATACATCGGTGTGCTAGCACCAATGCGCACGACAAGGCCTTTGGGAAGATGGATGCTAGGGTTTCGGTGGAGCAACTCTCTTACATTTCAACAGTGCATCCCCTTATAAAGAGCCCATAACGGATCCTATCCGAACTTGTTAGTTCCAACCCGTTAAGTGTGCGACCCAGTAGGCTCATGCATAATCGGTTGTGACTCGGAAACTCCTTTTTGACCACGAGTCGTTAGTAGTTCCTAGCAGGACATAACGATTTTCGAACACACATAAATATTATATCGGACGAACCTTATGCAACATGATCTGCGATCAGGTCCTTATCACTTACGACTAGCTCGTATCTCTATATGACCAGTTCATATTTAGTCACGACCAGTTCACAACTCCTTACGACCAGTTTGCTGACCCTGACTAGTTAGTGATCATGTTCGGCCAGTTTACAACCAATATGTATCTTCATACAACTAGTTTGTATCTGGTCGAACTGAACGAGCTGCTTGCGTATTCTCCCTTTGCCTCACGATATCTGGTTGAACTCCAGGTGAGATATTTGTTACCTATGGACTGCTCAATACTTTCTTGATCAAGAGATGGATAACCTCATGTGGTCAACTCTTCGACCACTAGTGGCACGACCATGCACTTTCTTTATCCGACCACATCAAGGGGCATAGAGATATCTCTCCTGATATGTTAGGAGGGGCAAATCCCATATCTAGCCAGGCACACCCATCCACATGTTTCATAGCATACCTGAAAGCTACCTTTATAACTACCCAATTACGGAGTAGTGTTTGGCAACCTTAAGTGTACTTGTCGGTGCTTTAGAACCGAACTTACGTAAAGATTATTTGATTCGGGGGTTCCTCTAGGCTCAAAATCACATAGAGATGGAGAAACGGGGATTTTTATACAGGTTCGGGCCTTCTCCTAGGAGAATAACAACCCTACTCCTGTGTGTATGTATTGAGTATACTGGATTACAAGATGGAATCAGAAACTAGAGTATTGTCCTTCTAATCTTCTTTTTTTTCCTCCCCTCTTCCTGATGATCCTTGCCTTTTATACTGTCCCCAGGGTGCGCCGTTGGATCTTCAGTATAAAGGTCACAATAACTCACCAGATTGTGGAGCCGTTACCGGAGTAACTTACGGGAGTTGTAACGTTCCCACGTTACCAGGCAATTATCACCATAACAGGGAGTTAAGTCGTGTTGTTATTCCAGGGAATAACAGCATAATTGATTGCTCATATCCTTGGATACGGTACATGAGATTCCCTGATCGACTAGGTCCACATGTCTGTGAGTCTTGTCGACTGAGGACTGGTCGTAGAAAAGCTTACGACCAGGTGGTGGTCGTAGGAGAGCCTACAACTACAGATCGATCGTAGTAGAGCTTACGATCACGGGATAGTCGTAGAAGGGCTTATGACTATGGGGTAGTCGTAGGAAGACCCACGACTACAGGGTGGTCGTAGGAGAACTTACGACTTCCAGCTTCTCCCTTATGAATACTAAGGGGTATACTCAAGAGTTATATGACGTCATTATTATCCATAATTTGAATTATAGATATATAATAAAATAAGGATTGTTATATCCTCGTCAGTACTATTACACATGTAGAAAACCATGCTGATCTTAGGTCTAAGGATTATACATCATCATTGCTTGAGACCAATTGATGACACATAAAATCATAACAATCTCAATAGTGTCTCAAGGTGGGTCAATCCAACACCATGTTCTTTAACATGTGTTTACATTATTAATTTGATATCCCCATATCCATGACCAGTGAAACATGGTCATCAATCAATACATGTGTTGGTCGGTAAGTCACTAATGTTCGACTAGTGATACATTTAGAATGACATCATATAAGTTAAAGAGCTTCACCAACAAGTCACATACTTGTTAATCTTTATAAATGATAATTCATCCGAGGAATATAATAACATTTATTCTATAACTCATAAACATAGAAGTGAAACAATCATCTCTATGATTGCCTCTAGGGCATATCATCAACAGTTTCCTACTTGCACTAGAGCCATTCATACAAGTATCTAATACCCATAGCTCTTGTGTGCACCTCATGCTTATATTGTGGGAGAGACTTTGTCAACAGATTGGCAATGTTCAAATCTGTGTGCACTTTGCATATCTTCACATCACCTCTTTCAACAATCTCACAAATAATGTGATATCGTCGAAGTATGTGTTTAGACTTTTGATGCGATCTAGACTCCTTAGCTTGTGCAATGGCTCCACTATTATCACAATAGAGATCCATTGGGCTGGAAGCACTAAAAACTACACCCAATTCATTAATGAACTTCCTAATCCACACGGCTTCTTTTGTAGATTCGGAAGCCGCAATGTACTCAGCTTCTGTCGTAGAATTAGCAATTGTTCCTTGCTTGGAACTTTTTCAGCCCACTACTCCTCTATTAAGACAAAATACAAACCCAAACTACGATCTGAAATCATCCTTATCAGTTTGGAAGCTAGCATCGGTGTAACCGTTTACGACCAGCTCTTCCTCACTGCCATAAGCAAGGAATGTATCCTTAGTCCTTCTTAAGTACTTTAGGATATTCTTGACTGCTATCCAGTGACCTTCACCTGGATCTGACTGATATCTGCTCGTAACACTTAGAGTATACGACACATCTGGTCGTGTACAAAACATGGCATACATGATAGATCCAATAGCCAAAGTACATAAAATTCTACTCATTTTGTCTCGCTCATCAGGTGTCGAAGGACACTAACTCTTGCTAAGACTAATTCCATGTGACATGGGCAAGAAACCCTTTTTGGAATCTTGCATGTTGAACCGCTTCAACACCTTGTCAATGTACATATCTTGGCTTAATCCAATTAGTCTTCTAGATTTATCCCTATAGACCCTTATACCTAAAATATATGCTGCATCTCCTAAATCTTTCATAGAGAAACTATTTCTTAATGAAGTTTTAACAGATTCAAACATAGGAATATTATTTCCGACCAATAATATGTTATCCACATATAAGATCTGAAAAACAAGTTTTCTCCCACTAACCTTTTTGTAAACACAAGGTTCTTCTTCATTCTTGATGAAGTCAAACCCTTTGACCACTTCATCAAAACAAATATTTCAACTCCGAGATGCTTGCTTTAATCCATAGATAGATTTCTGAAGCTTGCATATCTTTCTAGCTTCCTGTGGATTGACAAAACCCTCAGGTTGTGTTATGTACACATTCTCACTTAGGTTTTCATTTAGAAAAGCCGTTTTGACATTCATTTGCCATATCTCATAATCGAAATATGCAACATAGCTAGAATGGTCTGGATAGACTTGAGCATAGCGACATGCGAGAAGGTCTCATCATAATCAACACCTTGAATTTGTTTGAAACCCTTTGCCACCAGTCATGCCTTATGAATGTGAGCATTTACTTCCATATCTATTTTTTTTTCTTAAAAGCCCGTTTGCATTCAATGGTTTTAACATCGTTAAGTGGATCAACCAAGTTCCAAACTTGATTGTCATACATGGATTTTATCTCGGATCTCATGGCTTCGAGCCATGACTCAGAGTCTGGATCCATCATCACTTCCTCATAAGTCTTAGGCTCATCATTATTCAATAATAAAACATCATATCCATACCTTATAGGCAATCAACGTGACCTTTTAGACCTAAGTGGGGCTAATGCCTTATCTACAGGTTCTACAACATTTTTTCATCCTGTAGAGGTCCAGTAGGAGTTGAAACATTTTCAGGTGTTTCCTGAATTTCTTCGAGTTGCACCTTGCTCCCCCTAACTCCTTTGGAAAGAAACTCTTTCTCTAAGAAGACACCATTTCGGGCAACACACACTTTGTTATCATCCCGCTTATAAAAGTAATATCCTTTAGTTTCCTTAGGATACCCCACAAAGAAGCATTTATCCGACTTGGTGTGAGTTTATCAGATGTCAAACATTTTACTTATACCTCACAACCACATATCTTGAGAAAATACAATCCAAGACACTTCCTGATCTATATCTCATATGGTCTCTTCTCTACCATTTTTTATGGAACCATGTTTAAAGTGAAAGCTGCTGTTTTTGGAGCATATCCCCAGAAATACAATGGAAGATTAGATTGGCTCATCATTGACCGAACCATCTCTAACAATGTCTGGTTCTGTCGTTCGGACACCCCATTCCATTGAGGCATTCTCGACGGAGTAAGTTGTGGAACAATTCCACATTGCTTTAGATGATCACCAAACTCATGGATCAAATATTTACCTCCACGATCTGATCATAGATATTTAATTATCTTACCAAGTTGATTCTGTACCTCATTCTCAAATTCCTTGAACTTTTTAAAGGATTCAAACTTATGCCTCATTAAGTATATGTAACCATATCTAGTAAAGTCATCAGTAAAAGTTATGAAGTAGTGAAAACCACCTCTAGCAGAAGTGCTCATTGGTCCACATACATCCGTATGTACAAGGGCCAATAAGTTACTTGCCCTCTAACCTATAACCGTGAAAGGCACCTTTGTCATTTTGCCAAGTAAACAAGATTCACATGTTTCAAATGAGTTTAGAAGACCATCTTTATGGAGCTTCATCATGCACTTCTCATTTATATGACCTAGACGACAATACCAAATAAAAGTGGAATTCAAATCATTATGTCGAAGTGTCTTAGCATTAATGTTATAAACATGCACATCCTCAAGATTCAAAACATATAATTCATTCACCAATGGAGCATGACCATAAACCATATAATCAAAATAAATTGACCAACAATTGTTTTTTATTCTTATCGATGGTTTAGTATCGACCTTACGAATGAATGATGGGGACTCTCCTTGAGTTAAACCACACAAAAAAAGACATGGGGATACTACACCTATGTTGTTGTATTGTCTGTGCTTTACAACAGGGAAGAAATCACTAGAACTAGGGATTAATGACTTCTGTATGCTGATCTTGTCGCTACTTTTCTTGTGTTCGTTGTTGTTGTTCTTGTCCTCTGTCCACTGGCTTTACTCCTTATATAGCGTATGAAGGGGTGGCAGTTGTCCCATATCAAGAGGCGTCTCATCGTTTGATGAAATGCACATGTTCAGTGACGGTTATTGTCAAAGACTAACCCTCCCATGTTGCCTTGCAGTTATGTCAGAGGTAGATGTTTAATACGTGTAGTTATCCCGAAGAATAACATCACATATTAACTACCGTGTGTGTTAAACACAACGCATAAGTGTTCCTAGTCGATTGATCCCACATGTCTGTATACTTTATTGACCATAGGGTGGTCGTAGTTGACCTAGCCGTAGTAAAGCTTACAACCATGAAGTGATCGTGGTAAGACTTACGATCATGAGGTGGTCGTAGAAAATCTTATGACCACTAGGTAGTTGTAGAAGAACTTATGACCATATGGGGTGGTCGTAAAATGGTTTACGGCCACTCGGTTAATTTTCACACGCACAAGCATCAAGATTTACATGGCCGAAACCCTAGCCATTCATCAATCATCACAAGAACCAGAGGCATCAATTAATTTTCACACACACAAGCATCAAGATTTACATGGCCGAAACCCTAGCCATCCATCAATTTCATAATTTCAGATCCAAGCATCAAGGAAGAGAGGAGAGGGGATCGGATGGGGGATATCACTAGTGATGAAGGACAAGCGACGACAGCATCACTGTTGTGTCACGACGGTGACACTACACAAGACACTCTTACGATAAGAGTGCCTTCTGCAGTGAACCGTGGCGTCACAACCAGAGGTGGAGGAGCGCACTCACGGCGATAATCGGCGTCGTCAGGGGACAGGGCGCTTCGATAGATTTAGGGGAGGCGGTGCCACTTCGGTTTGGGGGAGGCGGCGCCGAGGAGGCGGCGAAATCGATCTGGAGTAGTTGGGTGCGTGCAGGCAGTATATAAGGGAATTTGGGTAGCGGAACCGATCTGGAGTAGTTGAGAGGTCGCAACGCTGCATCGGTTTGAAAGTTTGGACGGCAAAATATCACAGACGGTTTTTAATACAAACCATCTATGATGAGTTAATTATCATAGACAGTTTGTATTAAACACCGCCTGTGAAGTATCACAGACGGTTTTAAGGAAAAACTGTTTGGGATACTTCACAGATAGTTTTCAACATGAACCGTCTGTGATATTACCTCTTCACAGATGATTTTTAGCGCAGCCAGTAACATAGACGGTTATTAAACCGAAACTGTGTGTGATTGTATTTAATACTAACGGTTTTGGTCAACCGTCTGTGATGAGGCGTCTAGTATATATTAGCCTTTTTATAGTAGTGCCTATTCTGAACCAATCTGATCACTACTTCCATATGACTACGCATCGCGTCATACCCTGATGGCGGAATTCCGACCGGTAGGAGTATCATGCAATGCGACCGTGAATAAGTGTAGTTAATCATCTGGTGCTATCAACTCATACCTCTTGTAAACCCATTTACTATAGCTAAAAACCGATTGATCTTATCAACCAGTGCCTAAACCGCTCCATCTATATGAACCGATCTAGGTTACCAAATCAGAATAGTAGTAGAGCCAATCTATTACTGCCACATATCAAGTATATGTGACCGATCTAGATAAAAAACTATACAAGATGGCTCCGATACCACTGAAGGGATATTGGTGGGCTACATTAGCTGGTAATTCAAAAATTCTACCACATAAACTAGGAAGCCATGCAAGCAAGAGATCACAGATCGTTACCATTAGACGCGCACTGCAGCGAAAGAAGAGTTGGAGCAATATGATCCAACGTCGAGCGTGTTGATGTAGTGGTCGTAGACGATCTTCCAACGTCCTCAGCAGTGATCGTCTCCTCCAGCAACCTATAACGTTCCTTGCGTAGGCCGTGGATCGTCCTCGATCAGCATAGTAGTAACCACAACAGTGCCTCCATGGTATCCACACGCCCAGGGTTGGAACATCGTACGCTGGTGTGCTAGCACCAATGCGCACGACAGGGCCTTCGGGAAGATGGTGGCTTGGGTTTCAGTGGAGCAACTCTCTTTCGTCCCAATAGCCCCATATATCCCCTTATAAAGAGCCATAACGGATTATATTCGAACTTGTTTGTTCCAACCCGTTAAGTGTTTGACCTTGTAGGTTCATGTCTAATCGGTTGTGACTCGGAAACTCCTTTCTGACCATGAGTCGTTAGCGATTCCAAGCAGGACATAACAATTCTCGAACATACATAAATATTATACTGAATGAACCTTATGCGATATGATTTACGAACAGGTCGTTATCCCTTACGACTAGCTCGTATCTTCATACGACAAGTTCATATTTAGTCACGACCCGTTCGTATCTCCTTACGACAAGTTTGCTGACCAGTTAGTGAGCTTGTTTGACCAGTTGATGACTAGTCCGTATCTTCATATGACCAGTTTGTATCTGGTCGGACTGAACGACCTGCTTGCGCATCATCCCTTTGCCTCATGATATCTGGTTGAACTTCAGGTGAGATATTTTATCTTCTATGGACTACTCAATACTTTCTCGATCAAGTGACGGGGAGCCTCATGTAGTCGACTCTTTGACCACTAGTGGTACAGTCGTGCACTTTCTTTCACTACTACAAAAATGCTAATACTAGATGCCTGATCACAGACGGTTGATCGAAACCGTCTGTATTAAACACAATCGCAGCCGGTTTTTGTTTAGAGACCGTCTGTGTAACTGGATGCGCTAAAAACCGTTTGTGAAGAGGTAATATCACAGCCGGTTCATATTGAAAACCGTCTGTGAAGTATCACAGACGGTTCTAAACACGAATCGTCTGTGATAATTGTAGACTTCACAGACGGTTCATATTGAAAACTGTCTGTGAAATATCACAGACGGTTCTAAACATGAACCATCTAAGATAATGTCGCTTCAGCTCCGGTGAGTTTCTTTGTCGCCGATGCGTCTCTTTATTGCATCAATGCCACTTCAGCTCCCCGATGTGTCTCTTCGTCTCACGCGCCGAATTTATTCCTTGTTTTATAAAACGGATCATCCGCCATCGAAGATGATTATCCCCACATATATATAACTCTATACTTCTAAAGCAGAAATGGCTCCCTCTGTTTCCTCGTTGCCGGCATTATTGGCCTACCTGACCATACTGTACGAGCTCCTCTCCCACCGTACGTTGGCGGATGCTGCGGAAAGACATTGTTTGAATAGTGTCTTCACTCCTCTGTCCAAGGATTTGCCAGAGCAAGTGACGACCACCTTCCGCTGTCTTGACATCCTCCTCCGCCGTGTCTTCCGGGTGATCTCCCACTTCCGACGAGTTTACCGCGTCATCGACGTGGTCCTCCACAATGACATTGCACGTCTCTAGGAGGCTTGCCGTTACTTGGACTATTTAATCGAGGCGGCGGGCGACCGAGTCGACCATGTCGAGACCCCTCAAGGAAAGGAAGAGAGCCTATGGGCTCAATTCTTCTTGATTCAACAGCCCGAGGGTCTTCGGGAGACACTCGAACGAGCGCGTTAGTGGGTGGACGCATTTCGGGATTCGTTCGCTGATCACGAACTGTCCAATGCCGACGCTGCCGCCTACGAAGTTTTGAAGATGGAGATGGCGGCCTTCCTCCGCCACTAGAAAAACTTTGTTTATTTAGGTTTCTACTTTTTTTAATCTTAATTTGTAACAAGTGACTGGCCACGCTGTTTGGCCATATGTAAATTCCAAAATGGAAAAAAAATAGTTTGGAGGTGAAGTTACTATATAATTATATGTTGAATTAACTATTTATCACAGTCGACGGTTTAGTGGTTAACAAATTTATTATATCTGATCTGTATGATATATGTATCGATCATAGTTAAAGCAAAATTTTAGCAGCATTTCAATGACAAAATTGACATATAAACATGTAATTTCTTCATGTTATGTAAATGTATACACGAGAATATATATATGCTCAAAACATAGAACTTGAGAACAACCATATCACAGACGGTTCTATAACCATATCACAGACGGTTCCATAATAGAACCATCTGTGATATGTCTTTATAAGTAGGAGCCCGCTAGGGTTTGCGCCCTAACTTGCGTCGTCACTCCCCAGCGCCCTTACTCTCGTCAGTTCCCCTCCCCACCCGAGTGCCACCGACCTCGACGCCGTTGCTCGTGCCACAACTACGGTGATGCTGCCTTACCCTCTTCCTCCTCCCCCCGGCATGCGCAACCCTGGCTACCTCTCCACCGGCGTTGTCGAGGTACGACAGATCTATCACCTATTGGTTTGTACTATTGGTATTCATGTGAACCGAGCTCCTCCTCCCTCTCACCGCCAGCTCCTGCACCTCCGGATCAAGCTCCCTCCTCCCTGCGCCACCGGATCAAGCTCCAGATCCTCCCTTAACTGCGTCATGCCACGGCTCCTCATCCCTATGCCGTAGCTCCAGCTCCTCCTCCCTCTCACCACCGGCTCGCTGTGCCACCTCGGACCTCCCTCGTGCCTCCAACCTCTCCAGCTCTCCCACTAACGCGTAAGTCCCCTTCTTGTCTTCTTGATGTTGTCTGTTTGTTGGTTGATGCTGATGGTGATGGCCATTGGCCAAAGCCCAGATGCTAAATGTGTAATACATACATACATGAAGAGAAGGGCATCATTGCAGAGAAGTGTAAATGTGTAATACATACATGTAGAGCGAAGTAGAGAAATCATAAATATAAATGAATGCAATGATCCATGCAGATGCTTGTTCTTATGCTGTCTTTTATTTAGCCTTGTTGTCTTTTATTTAGTCATGTAACTTAGTACATACTAAGAGTCTCATCTTGTCTTTTATTTAGCCTTGCCCTTTGGAATTTGATTTTGTTATGTAACTTAAGTTGAACCACTCCTATGTTGGGTCACTTTGGCTAGTGGCACCTTGCTTTTGGTTGAACCACATTTAAGTTTCTATGTTTGAAGTTTGAACTTGGCTACTTGTTAATTTTTATAAACTTATCAATTATCAATTGTTAATCACTACTACAAAAAGGCTATTACTGGATGCCTCATCACAGACGGTTCTTAGTTCCCCCTAGAACCATAGCTCCCCCTAGCACCGCAGCTCCCCCTTAGTCCCTTCTTTGCTCTTCTATGCCCCCTTCCCTTCTCTGCTCCCCAGTATGCTACTGCCTCCCACTAGCGCCGCTATTCCCCCTTCTCTGCTCTGCTGCTACCTGCTCTACCCCCTTCCCTTCTCTGCTCCTCCTAGCACCGCAGCTCCCCGCCTCCCCCGTAGTCTAAATGGTTGTGCACTTGTGCTGATTGCTAATTGCTGAATAAGTGAATTCAGAAGGGTAAGTGTTGTCTGCTATTGAAGTATTGGGCTATTGATATGTATGGGTTGTTGTCTGTTGATATGTTATATTGTTATGAGTTATGACTTATTCAAAAGTGTCAAGTGTTGTCTCTGCTATTGATATGTATGGGTTGTTGATATGTTATGACTTATTGGGTTGCTGATATATATGGGCTGTTGATATATTATATTATTATGACTTATGACTTATTCAGAAGTGTCAAGCATTGTCTGCTATTGATAGTAGAAACTTGCTTGGTGAACCATGGGTTGTTGATATGTATGATTGATGATTTGCAAAAATAGATCTATAAAATGTGTGATATGTATGTTATGACTTATTGTTGATTTCTCATTTTGTCAAGATGTCATTCGTTGCTTCTCGCCATTTATTTCACCTTTGTCTGTGTAACTGTGTTCATGCTAGTCAAGTTCTCCTACCTTGCATCCCAGTCGTCCTACCATTCTATTCTAATCTCTTCTCTATAAAGTCTCCAGCGATGGTACTTATGCCTTTAATGACATCATATATATATATATATATATATATATATATATATATATATATATATATATATATATATATATATATATATATTGTTCGTAGTCCCTTAGCCACTTTAGGAAATTAGTCCCACATGACATGAGGAGGATGAGGCAGTAGCCATGGGCAATTTCATTGAGCCCATGCAAGTTTAAGAAGCGAGGCAGCCAAGAGAGCGTCAGGACATCCAATTGCCTGGTTGCTGATACATGATTCCACTTCCCAGTCGGAGTACCTGCGCGTCCACGTCACTTTCTGAATGGGGTCGTCCACGCAACATGAGGAGGATGAGGCAGCAGCCACGGGCAATTTCATCGAGCCTATGCAAGTTTCAGAAAGTGATGTAGACGCGGGTACTCGGATCGAAGTGGCATCATGTACCAACAACCAGGTAATTGGATGTCCTGACGCTCTTCTGGTTGCCATGCTTCTTAAACTTGCATAGGCTCGATGAAATTGCCCGTGGCTGCTGTCTCATCCTCCTCATGTCATGCGGACGACCCTAAAGTGGTTGAGGGATGCGAACAATATATATATGATGCCGGTTTAAAGGCACAAGCGACCACCGCTGGAGGCTTTATAGAAAAATCATCTGAGCGGTTTCACCACAAACCGTCTATGATATATCGATCATCACAGATGGTTTCACCTAAAACCGTCATGATATATCGATTATCGCAGCGGTTTCAAAAAAACCATCGTGATATATCGATCATCACGAGCGGTTTCAACTAAAAACCGCTCAGCAGATAGTTACCTATCACAAACGGTTCTCGATTAATAACCGTTTGTGACGGTATCATCATCACGAGCGGTTTGAAAATAAATGCGTGATGACCTCATGTTATCACTAATCCATAAACTCAGACGGCTCATGAAACCATCTATGATGATGTTTTTGAACCGTATGTGAAGACCTTTTCTGTAGTAGTGTTTATCTGACCACATCGAAGGGTCCAGAGATATCTCTACTGTTATGTCAGGAGGGGTTAATCCCATATCCGACCAGTCACATCTCTCCGTATGTTCCATAGCATACCCGAAAGCTACCTTTATAACTACCCAGTTACGGAGTAGTATTTGGCAACCCCTAAGTGATGTAAGATTGGTCCCGATCTTCCAGTGGATGGTAATTCTATTTGTAGAGAGTGACTTTGACGACGAGGCTACTTGATCGAAACTTGATCAAACTGTCCAATAATCGCTAAACTGTGCTCTTGTCATTATCAACCTCACCAAGAACGACGGTTGACCTGATCACGAAGATCAATTCCTACAAGCAATCGAAGAACAAGTAAGAATTCAAGTACAGAGCAATCTGAAAATTGCTAGATAAAAAATTCACATAAGGATAGTTGAGGTTCTGTAACACGAATATGTTGGCCTAATCGACACAAGAGACGACGTGGAGTTTGCGCACATGGGCTAAACTGATCTAAACAAAACATAAGGACTAAAAGTGGTAGCCACAAAGGTTATAAGGAGGAGGTGTCCAGGGGGCCATCAGCCTAGGGTTCGTGCGCCACCAGGGGAAGCGCACACAACCGGGGCTCGGATCCGAACACTATTACAAGGCCCAAGTTGGCCCAACAGGTGACGCAACATCTCTCTTTGATGATTGTGATATGTAGATAGTGAATTTGAAGGTGGGGCTAGATCCGTTAGAAATGTCTCGTCGTAATCTTTCCATCAAGTACTCGATCACCTCCAACAAACTACGTATGTGAAAGTTATGATCGTTTTAAGTTGGTGCTATCATGCTGACTCCGAGTTGGTCTAGAATTGAAATAGTCTCCGCCTGGACTTGCTGTGGTAGTAGTGTTTCTCCCCTCACCTTGGTTCCAGAGTAGAATATAATCACATGATTTAGGTAGCAATCCATTCTCAATAGGAAAATTATGAACTCCCAGAAACGAGCTCACCTGATAATTCAACTGTCGTGCACGTGCCCTCATCATAGGTCCTTATCTAGCATCTTGTGGATGAGTGTTGTGTGTATCCAATGAAGTGATGTCCTGTGGCGACCCGACCCGAGCTTCACCGGAGAGTTCCTCCAAGACCTCCCTGGGAGTCCACCAAGATCTCCCAGGAGGTCCAGAGGATCTCTTGGACAGTCCTCCAAGGCCTCCTAGGAGGTCTAGCCGGACCTCTTGGAGGTCCAGGGAACTAGCCCGAGGAGGTCTTGAGACTCAGGACCTACCCAAGAGCCACGACCAGACCCGAGGGAGGTCAAGAGACCAACCCGAGGAGGTCATGGGACTTGGAAAAGTCCTAAATCTCCTGTGATCCGAACTAGTCCCAAGGATCAATGACTAGTTCTCACAACAATTACAAGTGATAACATTCATCCACAAGAGACTTTATTAACAGCAAAGGAGTTGATTACAAAGTTGTTTACAAGCCACGACAGCAAAACAAAATACACAGCGGAAGCAAAACCAAGTCCATCCAATACACCATAGGTAATTGGTTGGAGGGCGCAGCCTAATTGATCTGGTCCTCATCATCCTCAAAGGAGTCCTCTCCTGCTTAATTCATCAAATCAAGCAAGAATGAGCACAACAACCGTGCTCGCAAGTTACACCCGTCGAATAACAGAATGACATGCATACATGAATATCACAAGGGGAGCTTATATGGTTAACTTGCATAAAGCCATGTTTATTTCCAATTACAAGTAATAAGTTTCAAAGCATATAACAGTAATTAAAATTCATTTGCAAAGCTTAAATTTTACAGTAGGATAACATTCATCAACAAAGTGTGAAGGATACCCTCCTGTCACAAGGCTACCCGCCCATAACCAAATGGATAGAAATCCAAAATCAATTTTACAAGTCCTTTGAAAATAAAACCAAGATCTAACTTTGAGTGGCTTTGCTAGCATGTCCATAACGGGGGACACGGCTATTCGAATAGTTTTACGCTCTGCAGAGGTGTGCAGCTTTACCCACAAGACATGTTTTCTCTAGTTTGTTTGGCATTCGTCAACACCACCTCACACTTCCTTTGGTGAGAGGTCTAGAGCACATGACAAGGCCTTTACAATGCATCAATCCACCGTAGTCCACCCTCGCTAAGGCTTCGCCCCCTTGGATTACCCATTCGTAGGGTTCAGGCCCCCTCTTGCGCCAGGTGGGACTACGAAGGTCGTAACATGACTACCCACCACACCAACAGGATCAACCGTGATGGAGCTTTGCAAATTAGTTGGCCAGGTCCCGCCCACACAGGACATGTGGTTGCACGATGGTGGCTAGCAAGATGCAGCTCGCAGACCGATCCTTAACTGACTTGGGTGGCTACCACAGAACCCTGGGCCTCAACCCTACCCGGGTTGAGCCCGTGCATGGACATGCACCAACCAACCAAACCAATCCACCCAAGTCCAAATCCATTTGCCATTTCTGTTTTTCCAAAACCATTTGCCAAAACCTCCATGACTACCCAATGTCATGGCTTTAAAAACACTGGATACTTTGGTCTTATGGTAAAAACAGTTCCCAAATCAAGGTTTTGGTCTAAGCAAAACTAAGCATACATTTTTCAAATGCCTATGGTTTTCACTATCGCAAAAACCAGATTTTCATATAGGGTGATAATAGATTGGTTCAGAGTCGCAGTGGCCATACAAAGGAATTAGGCATAACTATGAATTTAAAGACATGTATTGAAATATCTAAGTAAAGTAGGCATGCATTATTATTTGAAATGGAACATAAATATGTTGAAATACTAGGTACAACATGGTCAAGGGTGTAACTTGCCTTGCTCAAAGGCCTGGGTGTCTTCTTCTTCTCAAAGAACTCTTGCTCTTTGGTGCCTTCGCAATCTAAACGGTGGAAAACAAAACAACTCAAATAGAGCTCAAATAAGATCCAAAGAAACTCCAATAAAACACTGAAATAAAACCAACATAGAGGCTAGGTGATTAGGGGGAGGTCCAAGAAGTTTGCTGGAGGAGGTCTGAAGCCTTAGAGGGGCGGTCCAGAGAACTGGCTGGGAGACTAAGTGACTGGAAGTGAGGAAAAAGGTAAAGATAAAGGGCTGCTCAAGCTTATATAGCTGGAGCTACCGAGATTTCCAAGGGTATACGTGTTCAAGAGTTGGTGTGAGGAATGATAGGAGTAGGTAAAAGATGAGACAAAAGATCGCTCGGTGCTGCAAAAAGTGGTAGCATTTAATGCGACACAACCGGCATTAAATGCACTAAGATTTTTGTGGCCCCAGAGATAAAGTTAGGGAAAAAGAAAATGAGCGTGACTGACAAATGGGACCAACCAGTCAACGCTCAGCCGGGAGGTCCTGCGGAAACCTAGAGGAGGTCCCGCAGAGGTTAAGGGAATCCTGCCCCGCAAAGGGTGGTCTTCGCAAAAAGACCAGGATGTGGTCTTTGTAAAAAGACCAGAGGTAGTGACCACCGGAGTAGTCTTGATCGGAGGGTGGTCTTTGCAAAAAGACCACAGGGAGGTCTCGACCAAAGGAGCTCACGGCAAACGACGAAAGAAAGGAGGTCGCAGCCTCATGGGGAGGTCACGGCAAAACGACAAAGAGAGGAGGTCGCGGCCTCAAGGGGAGGTCGCGGCAAAACGACAAAGAGAGGAGGTCATGGAAAAATGACAAAGAGAGGAGGTCGCGGCCTCAAGGGGAGGTCACGGCAAAACGACAAAGAGAGGAGGTCACGACCAGGAGGGTGGTCTTGGCAAAAGACCGAGAGGGTCGTCTTCACAAAAGACAACGGGGAGGTAGTCTTTGCAGAAAGACCAAAGAGGTGGTCTTGGCGAGAAGACCACAGGAGAGGTCGTGACCCAAAAAGGGGTGGTCTTTGCAAAGAGGCCGAAGAGGGTGGTCTTTGCAAAAAGACCAGAAGAGGTGATCTTTGCAAAAAGACCACAAGGGCGAGGAGGTCCTGGGGTAAGGAGGATTCGCATGGCGAGGCGGGGCCGTCCGATAGCGATCGGATGGTTCAAACTGAGCGAGCCTGCGCGAAGAGAGAGGAGGGGTTGACAGGTGGTGAGGTCCAAGGGAGGACGAGGGGGTCTGGACCAAAGAGGAGGTCCAGACGGTTCAGATGATCTCAAGGGAGGTCTTGACAGTTAAGATGAGATCAAAGGAGATCTCAACGGCCAAGATGAAAGCAAAGGAGATCTCGACGGTCAAGACCAACACAGGGGAGGTCTCAACGGTCAAGATGGAAGCAAAGGAGATCTCGACGGTCAAGACCAACACAGAGGAGGTCTCAATGGTCAAGATGGAAGCAAAGGATATCTTGACGGTCAAGACCAACACAGAGGAGGTCTCAACGGTCAAGATGGAAGCAAAGGAGATCTCGACGGTCAAGACCAACACAGGGGAGGTCTGAACGGTCAAGATGGAAGCAAAGGAGATCTCGACGGTCAAGACCAACACAAGAGAGGTCTCAATGGTCAAGATGGAAGCAAAGGAGCAAAGCGGTCGGGACGTTCGGACCAGCCAAATGCCAACAAGATCGGGCCGTCCACCACAGATCGAACGGTCCTCAAGGGAAGGAGGTTAGGATTGAGCGAGAGGTCCGAGTGGCACGAGGGAAGTCTAAGGAGGTTCAGATGGACACGAGGAGATCCAAATGAAGGGGGAACCAACCTGAATTAGGATTTCAAAGTTCAAGGATGTTTGAAACACAAACCCGAGCTTGAAACACCTCGGGGGTGGTCGTGACCCAAAGGGGAGGTCAAAACCAAGGGAAGATTCAAACAGAGAAGGAGGTCTAGGCCATTAGGAGGTGTAAACGGAGAAGGTGGTTTAGATCAAAAGGAGGTCTAAACGGAGAGGGTCCAAGCACAAGGGAGGTCTTCCCAAGAAGAAAGATAGAACTGGGCCGAGGGGAAGCACAGAGCAAATAGAGAAAAGGGAAAACTCCAGCAAACTCCAAAAGAAACCGAACCGATTTAGTTGAAGTTTGGTTTAGTCATTTAAAGTTCCTTTAAAATCTCACGCTCAAGCTTTGAATTCTCATCAAAACAAAATGGTTCTTTTTATTTTGAAAAAAATCACAAAGACTTAAAAAAAAAGGGTGTTATAAACCTACCCCCCTTAAGGGAATCTCGACCCCGAGATTCAAGCTTGGCCAGCAAAGAGATAGGGATAGTTGGTCTTGAGGTCTTCTTCTTTTTCCCATGTAGCTTCACTTTCTGGGTGATGGCTCCACTGCACCTTGTATGTTCGGATGATCTTGCTCCTAGTAACACGCTCCGCGACATCTAAAATTTTAATTGGCCGCTCCACATAAGTGAGGTCTTCTTGAAGATCAATGCTCTCTAGGAGGGTGTGATCTTCTAGCACGCGAAGGCATTTCCTTAATTGTGACACATGGAAGACATTATGCACTGCTGACAAGGAGATTGGTAGCTCTAGCTTATAAGCAACTTCGCATTGTCTCGCCAATATCTTGTATGGTCCGACAAATCTTGGTGCTAGCTTCCCTTTAGTTCGAAACCTCCTAACTCCCCGGAGTGGAGTTGCCCTGAGGTACACAAAGTCTCCCACTTCAAAAGATAAGTCTCAGCGATGGGTATCAGCACAGCTCTTTTGCTGGGACTGAGCTACTCTTAAACGCTCTCTTATGAGCTTCACTTTTTCTTCAGCTTCTTTGATTAGTTCGGGCCCAAAGAATTGGCGCTCACCCACTTGATCCCAAAGAAGAGGAGTTCTAAACTGTCTTCCATACAGAGCTTCAAATGCGGACATCTTCAAGCTAGTTTGGTAGCTATTGTTGTAGGAGAACTTAGCATAAGAAAGGTTTTTGTCCCAACTTTTCCCGTAGTCTAAAACACAAACTCTAAGCATATCTTCAAGAACTTGATTCACACGCTCTGTCTGCCCATCGGTTTGAGGACGATACGCTGTGCTGAAATTGAGTCTCGTTCCTAAGGCTTCGTGCAAGCTTCTCCAAAATCTTGAGGTAAATTGAGAACCTCTGTCAGACACTATTGTTTTAGGTACCCCATGCAAACAGATAATTCGAGCCATATAGAGCTCTGCCAATTTGCTTACTCTGAAGGTTGTCTTGACAGGGATGAAGTGTGCCACTTTAGTTAAATGATCAATCACCACCCAAATGGAGTCATAGCCTGATTGGGTCCTGGGCAAACCAGTGATAAAGTCCATGCTGATTTGTTCCTATTTCCACTCGGGAATGGGCAAGGGCTGCAGCAATCCAGCAGGTCTTTGGTGTTCAACCTTGACCCTTTGGAAAATGTCACATTGTGCCACAAACTTAGCTATTTCTCTCTTCATGCCGACCCACCAATACTTCTCTTTGAGATCTTGGTACATCTTGGTGCTCCCTGGATGAATGGAGTAATGAGACTCATGAGCTTCTTTAAGTAGCAACTGCTTTATTTCTTGACAGTCTGGTACACAAAGTCTGTTGCCAAACCAAAGAGCTCCCTGGTCATCTTCTAAGAAACCAGGAGCTTTGCCTCTTTTCAAGTTTTCTTTGATCTCTTGGAGGTCTTTATCTTGAGCTTGCATCTCTCGATTTATTTACGACACGGGTTGGACTTCCAGAACATGCACACAACCTTGAGTGACAATCTCCAAATTTAGTCGTCTCAATTCTTCACACAAACTGGGCTAACTCTCTTGAACCATTAAAGTGCTGCAATAATTCTTTCGGCTCAAGGCATCAGCCACCACATTTGCCTTGCCTGGGTGGTAGTGAATCCCTAAATCATAATCCTTTATGAGCTCTAACCATCTTCTCTGTCTAAGGTTGAGATCTGCTTGAGTAAAGATGTATTTCAAGCTCTTGTGTTCTGCAAAGACCTCGCAGCGATTACCAATGAGGTAATGGCGCCAAATTTTTAAGGCATATACTACGGCAGCCAATTCCAAATCATGAGTGGGGTATTTGGCTTCATGGGGCTTCAATTATCTGGAGGCATAGGCTACCACTCTCCCTTCTTGCATCAAAACACAACCAAGACTCTGCCGGGATGCATCACAAAATACTTCAAAATCCTTTCAGATATCTGGCAAAACCAGT
Source organism: Phyllostachys edulis (assembly GCA_036346405.1). Classification (NCBI taxonomy): domain Eukaryota; kingdom Viridiplantae; phylum Streptophyta; class Magnoliopsida; order Poales; family Poaceae; genus Phyllostachys; species Phyllostachys edulis. The sequence goes on along the minus strand of JAYEVD010000683.1, from coordinate 49,588 downwards.
ACTAGGGCAGAGGTCAATATCTTCTTCAATTCTTGAAAACTTTGCTCACATGCGAAGGTCCAAACACACTTGTTTTCCTTCTTGAGCAACTGAGTAAGAGGCCTTGCTATCTTTGAAAAGCCTTCAATAAACCGACGATAATATCCTGCCATGCCAAGAAAGCTTCTAATTTGAGGCACTGATTTGAGTGGATATCATGGGGATATGCTCATGATCTTAGGATGATGAGACAATTGGCAACAGCCTTGATGTCTTGTCAAAATTGACGTTTTCAGAATAGATTCAGGCTGTCAGGTCACTAGCGGTCTGACCGGCCATTTTAGTAGTCAGACTGGCCTTGTCTTAATTGGTTTTGCTGAGAAAGTGGTTGGCGGTCCGACCGGCAAAATCAACGGTCTGACCGGCCTTTGAGTGGCGGTCAGACTGGCTTTGTGAAATTGGTTAGACAAGCCATAAATTTTTTTGGATTTTTGAGCTGGGCCAAAAATAGAGGGTGTAGCAAGAGAGGAGGTTTTACTGCACATGGTCCCATAATTTTTGGAGCCTCGAGACAAAAGTTCTATTCGATTGAAAATTCCAGAGAGGTTCGGATTTCCAGGGGTGGAATTTTGGCTAAGTCCCAAAGTGGCGGTTAGACCGGCTTTCAGGCGGCGGTCAAACTGGCCATGGACGGTCATACCAGTTTTGGAATGGCGGTCTGACCGGTTGTGTTCTGGTTCGTCATCCTTCGTGGCGGCGATGTTTGCTTGTTTGGCCAAGTTCTTGGTGTTCAATGAATATGTGTTGTATATTGCATGTTTTTGGCTAACGTGGGTCAAGTTATGAAGAACTTGTTCCTGGAAACGATTTCTTGGTCTACTATTGTGCAGGACGCTTGGAGGTCAACGACGGTCAACGGCGAGGATGATCGGGACTAAGCTTGGAGAGCTGAGGTCCAGAACGATCGAAGATGCCGGGTGAGGTCAGGAAACTCAAGCGGGGCGCAAAATGGACAAGGATGACCGAACGGGCGGTTCGGTGCGACTGGTTGGATCAAGCGGCGCGGGGGTCGGTGCAAGTGCCTTGGTGGTTTCGATGTGAGCCGGACGGGAGAGACTTGTCGACATGATGAGAGCCGTTGATCAACCTACACGTGGCGAAGCAGGCGAGTGCTTCACCAAGATTGGACTTGGTTTTCAGAGAAAGATCAAGAAGGGGTATTTTGGTAACTTCACCAAATATAGCCTTGGTGACCTTGGGCTGAACCGCGGCACAAGACGATGCAAGGAGAAGCGGTTTAGGTCAAGTCAAGATGAAGACGATGCTTTAAAATACGTACATGAGTTAAACCCGTTTGTTAGTGGGCTTAACGGGTGCCCAACGGGTATAGTCTTCTAGAAGCTTGCCTCCACTATAAATAGGAGAGGGTGCTATCCAGCAGCCCTCAAGCACTTCATTGAGAAAAACCCTAGTTTGTTTTAGGGCTTTGGAGAGAAGGAAGAGATGTTAGGGTTCTAGGGATTGATTGATCGTGTGCTCATGTATTGAGTTGTCCTCCAGGATGGAGTGGCTGTAAACATCAATCCTCAACCTCAAATCAATGCAAGCAAGTTCTCAAAGATGAGTCTCTTTTGTTCTTGCCTTCTATTTTTGATGATTTGGAGTTTTTGATGATCCATCATTTTTTTCTTGAATCTTTGTGGTGTTCTAGCTTGCTGTGATGTGTAGTAACCCTTCTAGGATCATCTTGAACATCCTTTACTCACGAGCAAGGTTTAGATCGTGTTTTTTGTTTTGACTCGGTTTTTGAACGCCCTTCACTCAAATGGAAAAAGGTCAGAACTTTGGCAAAGATCTTGACGATCGTTGCTTGGAATAGGTTTCTGATTTCTTTGGGAAGGTGTGTCTCAAGTTTGGTCAAGTTTGGGATCGTAGATCAAAAGTTAGATCGTTTTGTGCTTTGGGCGTCAGGCTGTTTTCCCTGTTTATCGTCAGGTGCGGTCAGACCGCTCGGTGCACGCCGATCAGACCGCTCGGTGCACACCAATCAGACCGCCAGACTCATTTAGGGTTTGAGTTTTTGTGTCTTTTGCTTTGGGGTTTTAGGTTGGATCCAACACAAGTCTTCTGTTGTACTTGTTCTTTGATCTTCATAGCTCTCATAGCTATTGAAGTGAAAATCATGTTGAATTCAATCTAGGTGAAGAAGGATTTAAGCTCCTATTCACCCCCCTTTAGTCGCCTTTTCAGTCCTACAATTGGTATCAGAGCCCGGTTAGCTCTTCTCATAGATCTTAACCGGTCTTTAGAGACATGGCGACTGACAAGTATTCAACCAAACCACCTGTGTTTGATGGAGTCGATTTTGCTTACTGGAAGGCTCGCATGCATGCCTACATCAAGGCTCAAGGGCACGCATTTTGGCTTAAGGTCAAAAATCCTTATATTGTGCCAGCCAATGACGATGTGATCACTCCAGATGTGGAGGCAAATAGTAAGGCTCGAAACTTATTGATTCAAGGGCTTAGTCGATCTGAGTTTGAACGTGTCGCTCATTTGAGGTCTGCTCATGAGATCTGAAAGACCCTCTGTGATTACCACGAGGGCTCTACTACGATCAAGGAAGTGAGACAGAACCGACTCAAGAAAGAATACTCAAAGATCGAACAAAGGCCCGGTGAATCTTTGGATGAGTTGTGGGGAAGATTCTAAAAAATCCTTCATGACTTACATGCTGTGGATCTTGTGTTCACTGAATCTGAAAATGTATGTCAGCTCTTGGGTGCTCTTGATGTGAAAGTCCGGGGGATGAAGATCACTTCCATCAATGATAACACTGTCATGAGTGAGCTTACCATGGATAAGCTCTACTCGAGGTTGAAGACGCATGAGATTGACTTCATCTCACGTCTCCCCAACACAGAGTCGATGGCTTTAGTGGTTGACCTATTTAAGGGTAGTTCTTCTGATTCTTTGGATTTTGGCTCATCTGGGTTTTCATTGTCCACTTTACACTCCTTGAGCGATGAGCAGCTAGAGAAACTACGTGAGGATGATTTAGCCCTCCTATCCACAAAATTCACAAGAGTCTACAACAAGGTGAGGAGTAGAAGGAGAGGTGGCCCTGTTACCTACTTTGAGTGTGGTGAGCCAAACCACATTTGGGCTAAATGCCCCAAGCTAAAGGGCAAGGAGGAGAAGGACTTCCGGAGGCGTCCTTAAGCTCGGGATGCGAAAGCCAAGAAGCCCAACTACAGGAAGTTTGTCAACCGGGTTCTTGCCGCTCTTGAGAATGTTGATATGAGCGATGTGGACTCGGGGACGGAGGACGACGACGATGATTCCCATGGCAAGAAGAAGGTCCAGGACTTCATCGGTATGTGCTTCATGGCCAAGAATAGCCACGACATCGACTCCTCCAACGACGATGAACTTTTCAGCGATCCCGATGAGGTATGCCCCTCACCAGATGAGATAAAACGTGCTTTAGTTGTTGCTGAATGAAATTTGAAAGAACAAGCTAAAATGATTAAGAGACAGGATATCATGATTGACAACTTGAACCTAGAAGTGGTTAGGCTCAAATCCATTAATCCTGCCGATGATTGTGATTCTTGCTCTAGTTTGCATGATGAATTGACCAATCTGAAATCTACTCATTTCTCTATTGCAAATCAACTTAAAGATGCTCTAGGTGAACTAGAATCTCTCAAATCTAGTCCTGCTTGCATGGATACTATTGCTCTAGATGTGACTGCTGCAGATGCTATTCCTTCACCTTGCTCAAATTGTGCTTTGCTTGAATTGAAATTGGATAGTGCTACTAAGGAATTGCTGAAATTTGATCTTAGTCACACTTGCTCTCATTGTGAGGATAATAAGATTAAAATGAAGGAAATGTCTGAAATGATTCTTTATTCTAAGACTTCTTCATGTAAAAACTGTTTTAAACTCACAGTTGAGAATGATGCCTTGAATAAGACTCTAGAGGAGAAATCTAAAATTGAACAATCCATGTCCATGACTGCATCCAAGAAAGTTGTTGATTCTGCTTCTTGTGTTTTTTGTACTGAAATTGGAACAAATTTAGATGAGATACAAGAGGCGTTTAGAGTCAAATTCAAAGAGCAAGTGAGTAGGATTAAGAATGCTTCTTGTGTGTCTTGTGAGGCTTTAAAGTTTGAGGTAGCTCTTGTTAAAGAAAAGCTTGCTAGGACAATCAAGTCGAATAGGTGTGTCACCTGTAAGGACCTAGCCAAAGAAAATGATTACCTCAAAAAGACTCTTGAGAGATTTTCTAGTGAGAAGAAGAACCTTAACATGATCCTTGATCAATCTAAGGTGAGTGTGAAGAATAGTGGCCTAGGATTTAATTCTTTAGAGAATTGTAAGAATCACCCACCTAAGGTTGTGAGAGCTGTTAAGAGTGGTTTGTTTGAGGTAGAACCCCCTGAGACATCTAGGATAGTCTTTAGATCTACAGGTTTTGCCCAAACCCCTTCTAGCAAGACAGATGCTTCTAATTCAGCAGATCAGAGCCCTCAAAAAGTCAAGTATTATTGCATCTTCTGCAAGAAGGATGGCCACGTAGTTGAGTTCTGCTTCCGTAGAGCTAAGAGTGAGAGGAAGGAGAGAGTGCGTGCTTTGAGGTCCATTAGAGGAGTTCCTTCACCTTCTACTGTCTCTAGAGCCAGGCAGCTTGTCTTTCCTACTAGACATAGGTCTAGGTTCGTAGATGACTTCTTTGACTCTTTTGGTGGCTCTAGGCAGCATTTTGGGTTAGGATATCGTGAGGAGAGACCACGGGTAACATCTAGACAGGGGGAGTACCGACCTTTTGGTAGGTCGATTCGGAGAGGTCTAGGTGTCTCACGTGTGCATTCTTATGATTATCCCTCTAACCATTTTACTGCTGTTTCTACTGCTATTCCCAAGCATCGTGTGACTCAGTACTAGATTCCCAAGTCTTTTATCACTAACCCCAGTACCGAGGCACAAATATTCCCTGCTTATGCCTTATAGGTCCGTCGTGCGAGGAAGGAGGACATATGGCTTGTTGACTCTGGGTGTTCTCGACACATGACTGGAGATTCTAGATGGTTCTCCTCCCTCACACATGCATCCGGCAACGAGTTGATCACGTTTGGGGACGCTTCTACCGGGACCGTGACAGCCAAGGGCACAGTGCGCGTCAACAACAACTTCATACTTAAGGACGTCGCTTTGGTAAGTAAGCTGAGGTATAATTTGCTATCTGTTTCTCAGCTTCTTGATGAGGGTCTGGAAGTGAGGTTCAAGAGTGGTGAGTGTGGAGTACTAGACTCCTCGGGTGAGCATGTCTTTGGGATCTCTAGGTTTGAGAGAATCTTTAGTGCTAATTTCAGTATCTCTTCTTCTTCCAGCCCTAAGTGTCTTGTGGCTTCAGACTCTCATGATCTAGTGTTGTGGCACCATAGGTTTGGACATATAGGCTTCGACCATTTGACCAGAATCAGTAGCAATGACTTGATTAGAGGTTTGCCTAAGCTTAAGAACGTTAGAGACCTTGTGTGCACTCCCTGTAGACATGGTAAGATGGTTTCTGCTTCTCATCCACCTCTTTCTTTAGTGATGACTGATGGTCCTGGTCAGCTCTTGCACTTAGGCACGATTGGCCCCTCTAGAGTTCAGTCTACAAGAGGGAAGTGGTATGTGCTTGTGATTGTGGATGATTTCTCCAGGTATTCATGATATATTTTTTGGTTTCTAAGGATGAGGCTTTTGGCTGTTTTAGAGAGTTGGTCCTTAGACTAGCTGTTGACCTTCTTGGAGCATTAAGGACCATTAGAAGTGACAATGGCACAGAATTCAAGAACTCTTCCTTTGCCACTTTCTGCACTAAGAGAGGATTTGAGTACCAGTTCTCTTCACCTAGAGTTCCCCCTGCAGAATGGGGTTGTAGAGAGGAAGAACACGACCTTTGTAGAGATGGCTAGAACCATGCTAGATGAGCATAGTACACCTAGGAGGTTTTGGGCTGAGGCGATCTCTACTGCTTGTTATGTGTCTGTCGGGACCAAAAATATGCAATTCTGGACCCTCTGTGTATAATGCACTAGTCCAGGATCACGCTAGTGCACACAGTAGCAACATCAGTGAAATATCATTTCCATATACAAAGATAACTAATAAATAGGCAAATAACAATAAACATCAGAGTAAAGACCTTAAGGTCAAAGCTTACAATTAATGCTTCAGAGGGCAGATAGTTCAATGAAACTGCAGCGGAACGAAACAAAATAACTTCAGTGAAGCCCCATCTATATGCCCACAGGCAATCGACTGGGTGCATGACCTAGTTCTCCACGATCCTTAAAGTAGACCTTGTTGACTGACGATTCCTCCACTTCTGTTGCATGTTTTACAACACACATGAGTACACAACCGTACTCGCAAGTCATACCACAGAATGCAAATTATAGATGCCAGCTTATTCCCAAGGAATGGCTTCTGTGGTTCTTTTGCAGAAATGCAACATTTGCAATTTGAATACGAATAATAGATTGAAAGCATAAGTAAAACAAATAAACAGTAATAAGTTTTATCATTTGTTTTCACAAAGACACATAGCCTAATCAAGTTATTCACACAGCTGCATAAGTTATCTCACACAGCTGTCCCATCCCAAGTTTTATGAAAATCTACCCCTCGTGTGAAATCCCTGAGTATGTCCATGACCGTGGACGCGGCTATTCGAATAGATTGTTTAACACTCTGCAGAGGTTGTGCACTTTACCCACAAGATGCAATAAACTTGATCAGGGCTGATCACAACAAAACCTTTCAGAAACTTCATCTCAACAGTGACACTCCCGGTATGCTTAGCTGCCACAGACGCACACCGTTGGACAGGGAAACGGCGAATCGCCCTGTGATGCGACTACTTGGTAGTACACACCTCTACCCAATCTGACAGAGCTAACCTACAACCTGAGTAATCAATGTCAAGACTCCATAACATACTAAGTTAGGCCCGTCCCGTACCAGGCATGTGGTTGTACAAAAGGCCCAGTTCAATGGCACACAAGGTTAAGTCCTTAACTGACCAAGGCAAGACTTCCAAATTCTAACCTATCATTCCCGCCAACATAGATCCACCATAAAAGTATACCAGACCACTTGCCCCCATCCAAAACCTTTTCCCACCCTATTGGTTAAGTGCAATATATGCCATCAACGAGTAATAGCACATAGTACACACAATTTTATCAAATGGTTCCATAGTCACTTAGTCAAGTTTATTATTGCGACTCACATGAAATGATGACTCGTAGTATGGCTAAGCAATCTAATCGCATCTAACCATCCCACATTGGTAATACAATAACACCAATTAAATAAACCAATCTAGGGTGACAAAAGATTATGGCATACAATTAGACAAGGAGGTCATAACAAATTGGATATTAACTAATCCCAAAAGCATTGAAATAAATAATTAAAGTAAATGCAATAATTTAAATCAATATAACTTTTGAAAACTGGGTTCAATACGATCAAAGGTATAACTTACCTTGAAATAGGTCTAAGTACTGATCTTGCTCTTGAGGTATTTCTTCTTCTTCAAATCTTCTCGAAGTATCGACGTCTACTCGCAAACGAAAGCAAATAAACAAAACAAAGAAATAACAGAGGCAAAACAAACTCCAAAAATTAAATTAAAATCTCAGATAAATAGATCTTGAATTCAGATGAATTTAGGAATTTGAAAGGACTCAATCGGAGTTCGGATCTAAAAGATATGAGCTTTGGAAGATCACATGAAATGATGAAATTAATAGAGAAAAGAATATTCAGAGAATATTTCTTAAGATTAGAATAAAATGAATTGGAGACTTACAAGTGGGGTCCACTGATAAGTGAAATAAAGATGAAAACAATGGATGACATGTGGGGTCAAGATGCTGGAGAGAGAAAGGATTAAAGAGAGAGGATGACAAGGGGTCCCACATGGCATTGAGATAGGTTCACCATGGACCGGTTCCATGGCCTTTTGGTCCAGGTGTACAACTTGGTTTGCCACACGACTGACAACTGGAGTGCCACATGGACCAAACTGCTGAGATGGATGGTGACTTGGTTGCTGAAGTGGCAAGAAGAGAAAGACAGAGAGAGACATGGAAGTCGTGGAGCTTTGGCCGATGACATTGCCAACGATGGCGAAGGTGAACGGAGGCGAGGGAACTCTGGCAAGCTAGCAAAATGAGACCCCGAGAAGACCACGATGCTCTAGGAGGCGATGACGCAGCAAGGGCGGCAGCGACAATGGCGGCGGGGAGACTTCGGGTGCGGCGGATTTGGCGATTGGATGGCGTCCGAGGCAAACGAAGGTGAGCACGAGATTGGTGGAAGCATCAGGAACTTAGAGCAAAGCTCAGAATGGCTAAAAGATGACCGGAGTGGCGGCAATGGCGAGATGACCGAAAAATACAAAAGCAGTCGGCGGTGGCATCTCGGTGGCTGAGAGAGAGGAAGGATGGAGGGGAACGGTTGAGAGAACCTTGAGGCACACCTTGACGCACATGGAAAGGATCGGAGCTCACCGAAGGTGTAGATCGGACCAAACAGGCGACAGCCGGTTTGATGATGAAAACGAAAATGGTGAAGCGGCGGTCTTCGGGAGGAGATGATGAGAACACCATGAAGCCTGCATTGATGCGCACCCGCAGGCGAAGGCGACGCGACCTGAGGTGGACCGATGGCGAGGAACTTCGTCGGGGAAGGAGCTTCAGGCGTCTTCAGTCTTGAACAAATTCCAGCGGCACGGCGGCGAAAACATGGAAACAAACTAGGGTTTTGGAAGAGGGAATCTATGCGAATAAACTGACGCGGAGGGCTGCTCTTAAATAGCACCGGATGGGGAGTATTAGTGTTGGACACGGTGCGGCTGCTGTGTTTGTTGCGAACATGCGAGAGGAGTCCAGGAGGAAGAAGACCACATGCGCTGCTTCGGCTGGCAACCGGGGCCACACGCAGAGAAACAAAGAAAAAGGGAAAGGGAGCTAACTCAGGTCGGGCTGCACACAAAGGAAATAAACGGCGGGCTGGATGGTGACGCTGGGCCTTCACGCGCACAAAGGACAGGCCGACTCGAGCTTGCTCCCACGCGGAAAGGAAGGGAGGCGGGCTTGCTTTCTTGCACGCACGGGAAAATGGGAAGGCCAAGCTCGGCCTTGTGCTGCGGTAGAGATGAAAACGGGCAGGCGCAACGCACAAGAAAAAGGAAAGGGGCTGGTTGGCTTGGGCTGAGGGAACACGGGCCGGATCGAGGTGGTGGGCTGGATAGGGAATAGAGGAATGGGCCGGATTAAAGGATTCGGCCCAGGAGTTAATATGAGATTTATAAATTGGTTTTCTATTTTGAAAATAGCAGTAAACACAAATAGCAATTAGAAATTAGCAAATGCACTCGGAAAAATTCTAGAAAATTCTAGAAAATATATTCAAGCACATAGAATACAAATAAAATAATTTTGATAATAGATGATGTTGAGATTAATCATATTAAATTGTTTTTGTTTTATGAAAGTCCCAATTAAGATTTATTAATTCAAATAAAATCCAAATGGTGAATTTTCTCCCTACTAACTATTCAAAAGATTTTTGAAAAGCCAAATTTTGGGACGTTACAGTGTCCAACAGGGTGTTCTTGAGATCTGTCAAAGGAAAGACTTCTTTTGAGCTTAGATTTGGTCATAGGCCTAAAGTCTCTCATTTCAAGATTTTTGGTTGCAAGTGCTTATTCTCAAACATGGCAACTTGGATAAATTTGAATCTAGATGTTATGATGGCATTTTTCTTGGATATCCTACTCATTCTCATGGCTATCGTGTATTTAATTTGGATACTAACAAAATTGTTGAGACTTGTGAAGTCACTTTTGATGAGGCTAGTCTTGGTACTAGACCTGATGCTACAGGTACACAGGTTCCTAATATTCGAGAAAGCATCTTCGTCGACGATGACTCTGACATAGAGGATGAAAGTCCAATCCATCCTCCACCATCTCTGAGATGGTTGGAGAGCACCTTCTACTTCTCCAGATTCAAATTGAGCGACCTCCTCCTATTTTCACCAGCGATTCGAGTGGCTCTGCTCCTACCTCCACAGCCCATGAGGTAGAGGCCACATCTGCACCAGGACCTGCTCTTCATGTTTAGTGACAACACCCAACTGAGCAGATAATTAGGGATCTTCATGAGCGAGTTACTCGCTCTAAGTTTATCTCTCCAGATTCTCATGCACATTCTACTTTTGTTGCATCTTTTAAACCCCGAGATGTCACCCATGCTTTATCTAATTCCTCTTGGGTCAATGCCATGCATGAAGAGCTTGAAAATTTTGAAAGAAACCAAGTCTGGACCTTAGTTGAACCTCCACCTAATCAAAATGTTATTGGAACAAAATGGATTTTAAAAAATAAGCAAAGTGAGGATGGGTTGGTAGTTCACAACAAGGCTAGGCTTATAGCTCAAGGATTTTCCCACGTAGAAGACTTAGACTTTGAAGAGACCTTTGCTCATGTAGCTAGATTAGAAGCCATTCGTATATTGCTAGCTTTCGTGACATCTAAGGGCTTTAAGCTTTTTCAAATGGATGTTAAGTGTGCTTTCCTTAATGGTTTCATAGAAGAAGAGGTCTATGTCAAGCAACCCCCTGGTTTTAGAAATCCCAAATTCCCAAACCATGTATTTAAGCTTTCCAAAGCCTTGTATGGATTGAAGCAAGCCCCTAGAGCTTGGTGTGATAGGCTTAAGAGTTTCTTGCTTAAAAATGAATTCAAAATGGGAATAGTAGATAAAACCTTGTTCACTCTCAGGCATGGTAGTGATTTATTACTGGTTCAGATTTATGTGGATGACATCATATTCAGTGGTTCTTCTCATGCTTTGGTGTCCAAATTTTCAGATTCTATGAGCAGGGAATTTGAGATGAGCATGATGGGCGAATTGACTTTCTTCCTTGGTTTTCAAGTCAAGCAACTCAAAGAAGGTACCTTTATTCATCAAAGCAAGTACACAAAGGACCTTCTTCGGCGCTTCGACATGGGAAACAGTAAGCCAATGTCTACTCCCATTGCCACTTCTACCGTGTTCGATCCTGATGAGGATGGAGAGCCTGTGGACCAGAAGGAGTACCACAACATGATTAGGCTTCCCCTCGTGCCTCACATCGTCAAGCATTGCGTCGCATCTTTAGGTACCTCCAGGACACTCTTGATTTTGGACTCTGGTATTCTTCTGATTCTGCTATCTCCATTCGAGCGTTTTCTGATGCTGATTTTGCGGGGTGTAGAGTGGATAGGAAGAGTACTTCTGGCACTTGTCATTTGTTAGGCACATCTCTTATCTCTTGGTCTTCTAGAGCGATCCTCTGTTGCCTGATCCACCGCCGAGGCCGAGTATGTAGTCATGACCGATGAGTTGCTCTCAGGTTCTCTGGATCTTGTCTACTCTGCGGGATTATGGGTTGTTTTTGGATAGTGTCCCTCTTTTCTGTGACAACACTAGTGCCATAAACATTGCCAAAAACCTAGTGCAACACTTTAGGACCAAGCACATTGACATTTGATATCATTTCCTTAGAGACCATGTAGAGAAGGGTGATGCTGTGTTTCACTTTGTAGAGTCTGAGCAGCAGGTTGCGGATATTTTTACTAAGGCTCTTGATTTTTCTCGTCTTGCCTTTTTGCGGGGAGAGTTAGGGGTTTTTAGTCCTCTTGGCCTGTTTTGAGGGGGAGTTGGCTCTTTTGCATTCATGGTATCATATTGCATTTTAAATCAGCAACTTGCATTGTAATATAAAATCACGGAGCCTTGATTATTATCCTTGTGTGACATGCTTTCATGCTTTATACATTGCCATGTCTTGTGCTAGTTTTCTAGGTTTATCACGACTTTCCATGTGTAGCTTAGCTTTTGCCATGCTAGCTCTATTAATTGTGAAAAACATGAATTAAAACATGACCTGTTGGATCTTGTGACTAGTTTTGCCATAGTGATCTTCTCATGATTCATGCCATGTCAAATAAGCTAAGTTGAGTCTTGAATCTAATTTGAGTTTTAGATTGAGCTATGCTATTTCCTAAGTTAAGCAAATGAAAAATGAGTTCTTCTATACGAAAAAGTTGATCTCACCAATTCTTTCTCATGAGACGGCTTGCCATTGCACTAGACCTGAACTCAGGGGGAGTTTTGGATGACCTAGACCACTCTTTTAAGCTTCTTGCTTGGGATGGTCGTGGCAAGGCTTCAGATCTAGCACATGGCTAAAAACAAAACAAATTGTGAAAATTGGTTGAAACTTAGGAGGCAGTTGTGGATGGCTCCTAGTCCAGGACTTGCTTTGCTAAGATAAAACCAATAAAAAAATTTAGCAAGTGTTTAATGTGCTAAATTTCAAAGTGCTTGAACAAATTGATTCAACATTGAATTCATAGCGCTCTAAATTGACTCTTTTATAGCTTCTTGGTTTCATTTAGTTTATTGACATGGCCTGACTCATTTTTAGATACCTTTGGCTAAACTATGATCTTGAACACCTAGTCATACTAAACGGTTATTTAATCTCAGATTATTGTTCATCTGGCTTTCGCTTGGCTATATATGATTTGCCATGATTTACAATAGCTTCTTCATATAATATGGCTTGGTGTAATACTTGTAGAGACCTCTTGGATAATTTTCATGGCTCCCTGTGCTAAAAATGAATAAATTACAGCCAATTCATTTCATTCATGCTCTATCTTCTTCCATACACCTTGATGAATCTATTGTCAAAAGGGGAGAAAGATTGGTAAAAAGGTTTGTGTTTTAGAGTTTTTTAGACAAATAGGGAGAAAATAAAATTTTCATGAAAAATGATGATCAAAGTGAGGGGGAGCATCTCATATGTATTTTTGTGATCTTATTGCCTTTTCTAAACTTGAATTGCATCTCTTGGATCCTCACCTTGATCAAAGGTCAATTTGAACAATTGTTCTTTCTTATGGACCTCAAGTGAGATTTTTGACCCTTTTCTGGAATTTGCCAACGTGTTCATCAAGGGGGAGATTGTGGATATCAAGGGGATTTGCTCATGATATTAGGATGATGAGACAATTGGCAATAGCCTTGAAGTCTTGTCGAAATTGATGTTTTGGAATAGATTGTTTGTCGATCCTTTGTGATCTGGCACCCATTTTGGCGGTCGACCGCCATGTCTTAATTGTTTTTGCCGAAAGTGGTGGGCGGTCCGACCAAGCAAAATTAATGATCTGACCGCCTTTGAGTGTGATCAAACGGCTTTGTGAAATCGGTCAGACCGGCCATAAAAGTTTTTGGATTTTTGAGCTGGGCCAAAAATAGAGGGTGTAGGTAAGAGAGGAGGTTCTACTGCACATGGTCCCATAATTTTTGGAGCCTCTAGACAAAAGTTCTATTCGATTGAAAATTCTAGAGAGGTTCGGATTTCTAGGGGTGGAATTTTGGCTAAGTCCCAAAGTGGTGGTCAGACCGGCTTTCAGGCGGCGGTCAAACTGGCCATGGGCGGTCAGACCAGTTTTGGAATGGCGGTCTGGCTGGTTGTGTTCTGGTTCGTCGTCCTTCGTGGCGGCAATGTTTGCTTGTTAGGCCATGTTCTTGGTGTTCAATGAATATGTGTTGCATATTTCATGTTTTTGGCTAACGTGGGTCAAGTTGTGAAGAACTTGTTCTCGGAAACGATTTCTTGGTCTACTGTTGTGCAGGACACTTGGAGGTCAACGACGGTCAACGGCGAGGATGATCGGGACTAAGCTTGGAGAGCTAAGGTCCAATATGATCGAGGATGTCGGGTGAGGTCAGGAGACTCAAGCGGGGCGCAAAATGGACAAGGATGACCGAACGGGCGGTTCAGTGCGACTGGTTGGATCAAGCGGCGCGGGGGTCGGTGCAAGTGCCTTGGTGGTTTCGGCGGGAGCTAGACGGGAGAGACTTGCCGACATGATGAGAGCCGTTGATCAACCTACATGTGGCGAAGCAGGCGCGTGCTTCACCAAGATTGGACTTGGCCTTCGGAGAAAGATCAAGAAGGGGTATTTTGGTAACTTCACCAAATACCGCCTTGGTGACCTTGGGCTAAACCGCGGTGCAAGACGACGCAAGGAGAAGCGGTTTAGGTCAAGTGAAGATGAAGACTGCGCTCTAAAATGTGTATGAGAGTTAAACCCGTTTGTTAGTGGGCATAACGGGTGCCCAATGGGTATAGTCTTCTAGAAGCTAGCCTCCACTATATATAGGAGAGGGTGCTGTCCAGCAGCCCTCAAGCACTTCATTGAGAAAAACACTAGTTTGTTTTAGGGCTTTGGAGATAAGGAAAGAGAGGTTAGGGTTCTAGGGATTGATTGATCGTGTGCTCATGTATTGAGTTTTGTCCTCCAGGATGGAGTGGCTGTAAATATCAATCATCAACCTCAAATCAATCCAAGAAAGTTCTCAAAGATGAGTCTCTTTTGTTCTTGCCTTCTATTTTTGATGATTTGGAGTTTTTGATGATCCATCGTTTTTTTCTTGAATCTTTGTGGTGTTCTAGCTTGCTGTGATGTGTAGTAACCCTTCTAGGATCATCTTGAACATCCTTTACTCACGAGCAAGGTTTAGATCACGTTTTTTGTTTTGACTCAGTTTTTGAACGCCCTTCACTCAAATGGAAAAAAGGTCAGAACTTTGGCAAAGTTCTTGACGATCGTTTCTTGGAATAGGTTTCTGATATCCTTGGGAAGGTGTGTCTCAAATTTGGTCAAGTTTGGGATCGTAGATCAAAAGTTAGATCGTTTTGTGCTTTGGGCATCAGGCTGTTTTCCCTGTTCATCGTCAGGTGCGGTCAGACCGCTCGGTGCATGCCGATCAGACCGCTCTGTGCACGTCGGTCAGACCACCAGACTCATTTAGTGTTTGAGTTTTTGTGTCTTTTGCTTTGGGGTTTTAGGTTGGATTCAACACAAGTCTTATGTTGTACTTGTTCTTTGATCTTTATGGCTCTCATGGCTCTCATGGCTATTGAAGTGAAAATCATGTTGAATTCAAACTAGGTGAAAAAGGATTTGTGCTCCTATTCACCCCCCCTCTAGTCGCCTTTCCGGTCCTGCAGCTTCCAATTTAGAACATCTTGAACCTTGCTAGGGTTGACTGCTACACCAGCGGCTGACATAACATGACCCAAAAAGGTGACCTCTTTCATCCAAAAATCACACTTATTGAATTTGGCATAGAGTTGGTGGTCTCTGAGCTTGTCCAGAACCAACCGAAGGTGCTCCTCATGCTCTTCTTCATTCTTAGAGTACACCAGAATGTCATCTATGAAGACAATGACAAACTTATCCAAGTACTCTATGAACACTTTATTCATCAAGTTCATAAAGTATGCAGGAGCATTGATCAATCCAAAAGACATGACTGTGAACTCATAGAGTCCATACCGAGTTGAGAAAGCCGTCTTTGGGATGTCCTCTTGTCGAATCTTCAATTGATGATAACCTGACCTCAAATCAATCTTAGAGAAAACTGCTGCTCCTTTTAGTTGATCAAACAAGTCATCGATCTTGGCCAAAGGGTACTTATTCTTGATAGTGACATCGTTGAGAGCTCTATAATCTACACACATGCATTGGGTGCCATCTTTCTTTGCCACAAAGATCACTGGAGTTCCCCAAGGAGAGGAACTCGACCTAACAAATCCTTTGCTTTGCATTTCTTCAATCTGTTGCTTCAACTCAACAAGGTCATTAACTAGCAATTTGCAGGGTCTCTTGGAGATGGGTGTTGTTCCGGGAACCAAGTTGATGACAAACTCCAAATCTCTGTCCAGAGGCATTCTGGGTAACTCATTTGGGAACACATCTGGATATTCTCTCACCACAGAGAGGTCTTCAAGCTTCACTTCTCTCAAACAGGCCAGGCTAGGATCTCCTTTAAAAGGGGTCTCAGGGCTGAATTCAACTTGTGTCCCTTACTTATTGGTGAGCACAATAGACTTTTTAGCACAATCAATTCGACCTTGATTCTTAGCTAACCAGTCCATCCCAAGAATCACATCTAACCCTTGGGAGTGCAAGACTATAAGGTCCGTCGAGAAGGGAACTCCCAAGATTTCCAAGGAAAGATTTGGGCATAAGGAACTAGTCCTCATTTCTAAGCCTGGAGAATGGATTAGCATAGGGTTTACTAAAGAAGATATAGATAACCCATTACTACCCACAAACTTAGAAGAAACAAGCGAATAAGAAGCTCTGGAATAAAAAAGAACTGAGGCTGGTACGGAATTAACAAGAAACATACCAAGGACCACATCCGAAGCATTCTGAGCTTCCTCGGCCGTGACATGATTCACATGTCCCTTGATGAACTAAACCAAAGGCTTCACATTGGAGTTGCTACCATGAGCTGAAATCCCTGGACTGGATCGGGTGGGAGGAGTGGCTGTTGCTTGTTGCTTCTTTGGACACTTATTGGCATAGTGCCCAACTTCATTGCAATAAAAACAAGTAACTCTCGCTGCAGAAGTTGTGGATGGCTTCTTCTAAGATTGACCTCCTGGAGAGGTCATACGAGGGCTGGAGGTACCAGGACGCTTTACTTGTATTGAAGGTTTAGAAGGGGAGGAGGTCACAGGTCTCCTTTGTTGAAATTGGGAGGTCCTAGGCCTGGAAGAACCATCTGAACTAAACTGCTGAGCTGCTTTCCTCTTCTTGCGATTTTCCATCTCAAGATGCTTGCCCTCTTGACGAATGGCCTTGCTCGTAAGCTGCTGAAAATCTGGGTAGTCATGAGCAAGGAGCTGAACCGAAAGATCATCATTGAGCCCTTCCAAGAAGCGCTCTTACTTGGACTCATCAGTAGCCACATCTTCGGGTGCATATCTTGCCAATTGGTTGAATTTGTGAAGATACTCACTGACTGTGCGATTCGCTTGGTGCAAAGATCTAAATTCTTTCTTCTTTTGCAACATCATACCATGGGGGATGTGTGCCCGACGAAAAGCTTGAACAAACTCATCCCAAGTAATAGTTTGAGCATCGGTGTGGGACTAAGTGAAGTTGTCCCAACACTCAGAGGCTGGCCCATGGAGCTGGTGAGAGGCAAACAAGACCCTCTCATGATCTGTACACTGGATCATGTCCAGCTTCCTGCCCACTACTTGGAGCCAATCATCCGCTTCCAAAGGCTCGGTGCTGCTGGAGAAATTGGGTGGTCTTATTCTCATAAACTCAGAAATATTGGCCCTTGGAGGAGGTGGAGCATGCACTGGTGGTTGAGCTGCTGCGGCTGCTTGAAGATTTTGAGTGTTGTTGATAGACTGAGCTAACAAGTTGATCAAATGAGCTTGATTTGCCATCATTTGATTCCAATCTGGCCCTCCAGCTGGAGGAGGTGGTGGCTGGGGAAGAGGAGTATCTGGATCACTTCCAATGGCTCGCCTCGACCACTTTGTCTTGCCATCGCCACGAGTTGTCACCATCTGCCAGATCTTCACGGATTAGGAAAGAGGAAAAAAACTAGGGGGGGGAGAGGTCAAAACAACCAAACTAGCAAAAACCAACAACTCAAACACGTTCTACTCGAGGATCACTACCCTCAGGGCTGCGAGCAAGGGGTCGTGGTCATGAGGGGTGGTCTTTTGCAAAGATACCTCATGGGTGGTCCTTGCAAAGGACTACCACCCTGGGCCACGAACAGGGAGGTCCTTAATGGAACAACAGAGGATTTAAATCGACCGTACTGACATTTCAAGGAAAGAGGGTCCATTCAATTTTATAAAACAATGAGGAGAGCAAAGATAAGGGAGAACAAGGTAAGGAGAGATATAGAGGAAGGGAATAAGGATAGAAAGACGACCCAGATAAGAGGAGAACAATTTATTTCTCTTGTTTTGTAAAACACATTTTGAACCTTCTTGTATCGACCATTCTACCAGGCTACGTCTTGCAGTCAAGATGCTCTGATACCACTTGTGGCGACCCGACCCGAGCTTCACCTGAGAGGTCCTCCAAGACCTCCCTGGGAGTCCACCAGGATCTCCCAGGAGGTCTAGAGGATCTCTCGGGCAGTCCTCCAAGACCTCCCAGGAGGTCCAGGGAACTAGCCCGAGGAGGTCTTGAGACTCAGGACCTCCCTAAGAGCCACGACCAGACCCGAGGGAGGTCATGAGACCAACCCGAGGAGGTCATGGGACTTAGAAAAGTCCTAAATCTCCTGTGATCCGAACTAGTCCCAAAGATCAATGGCAAGTTCTCACAGCAATTACAAGTGATAACATACATCCACAAGAGACTTTATTAACAGCAAAGGAGTTGATTACAAAGTTGCTTACAAGCCACGACAGCAAAACAAAATACACAGCGGAAGCAAAACTAAGTCCATCCAATACACCACAGGTAACTGGCTGGAGGGCGCGGCCTAATTGATCTGGTCCTCATCATCCTCAAAGGAGTCCTTTCCTACTCAATTCATCAAATCAAGCAATAATGAGCACAACAACCGTGCTCGCAAGTTACACCCGTTGAATAACAGAATGACATGCATACATGAATATCACAAGGGAGAGCTTATATGGTTAACTTGCATAAAGCCATGTTTATTTCCAATTACAAGTAATAAGTTTCAAAGCATATAACAGTAATTAAAATTCATTTGCAAAGCTTAAATTTTACAGTTGGATAACATTCATCAACAAAGTGTGAAGGATACCCTCCTGTCACAAGGCTACCCGCTCATAACCAAATGGATAGAAATCCAAAATCAATTTCACAAGTCCTTTGAAAATAAAACCAAGATCCAACTTTGAGTGGCTTTGCTAGCATGTCCATAACCGTGGACACGACTATTCGAATAGTTTTACGCTCTGCAGAGGTGTACAGTTATACCCACAAGACATGTTTTCTCTAGTTTGTTTGGCATTCGTCAACGCCACCTCACACTTCCTTTGGTGAGAGGTCTAGAGCACATGACAAGGCCTTTACAATGCATCAATCCACCGCAGTCCACCCTCGCTAAGGTTTCGCCCCCTTTGGATTACCCATCCGCAGGGTTCAGACCCCCTCTTGCGCTAGGTGGGACTACGAAGGTCGTAACATGACTACCCACCGCACCAACAGGATCAACCGTGATGGAGCTTCGCAAATTAGTTGGCCAGGTCTCGCCCACACAGGACATGTGGTTGCACGATGGTGGCTAGCAAGATGCGGCTCATGAGCCGGGTCCTTAATCGGCTTGGGCGGCTACCACGTAACCCCGAGCCTCAACCCTACCCAGGTTGAGCCCGTGCATGGACATGCACCAACCAACCAAACCAATCCTCCCAAGTCCAAATCCATTTGCCATTTCTAGTTTTCCAAAACCATTTGCCAAAACCTCCATGACTACCCAATGTCATGGCTTTAAAAACACTGGATACTTTGGTCTTATTGTAAAAACAGTTCCCAAATCAAGGTTTTGGTCTAAGAAAAACTAAGCATACATTTTTCAAATGCCTATGGTTTTCACTATCGCAAAAACCAAATTTTCATCTAGGGTGACAATAGATTGGTTCAGAGTCGACAGTGGCTATACAAAGTAATTAGGCATAACTATGAATTTAAAGACAGGTATTGAAATATCTAAGTAAAGTAGGCATGCATTATTATTTGAAATGGAACATAAATATGTTGAAATACTGGGTACAACATGGTCAAGGTTGTAACTTGCCTTGCTCAAAGGCCTGGATGTCTTCTTCTTCCTCAAAGAGCTCTTGCTCTTCGGTGCCTTCACAATCTACACGGTGGAAAACAAAACAACTCAAATAGAGCTCAAATAAGATGCAAAGAAACTCCAATAAAACATTGAAATAAAACCAACAAAGTGGCTAGGTGATCAGGGGGAGGTCTAAGGAGCTTGTTGGAGGAGGTTCGAAGCCTTAGAGGGGAGGTCTAGAGAACTAGCTGGGAGAGCAAGTGAGTGGAAGTGAGGAAAAAGGTAAAGATGAAGGGCTGCTCAAGCTTATATAGCTGGAGCTGCCGAGATTTCCAAGGGTATACGTATTCAAGAGTTGGTGTGAGGAATGATAGGAGTAGGTAAAATATTAGACAAAAGATGGCTCGGTGCTGCAAAAAGTGGTAGTATTTAATGCGACACAACCGGCATTAAATGCACTAAGACTTTTGTGGCCCCAGAGATACGGTTGGGGAAAAAGAAAATGAGCATGACTGACAAATAGGACCAGTAAATGCTCAGCCGGGAGGTCCTGCGAAGACCTGGAGGAGGTCCCACAGAGGTTAAGGGAGTCCTACCCCACAAGGGGTGGTCTTCGCAAAAAAACTAGGAGGTGGTCTTTGTAAAAAAACCAAAGGTAGTGACCACCGGGGTAGTCTTGACCGGAGGGTGGTCTTTGTAAAAAGACCACAGGGAGGTCTCGACCAAAGGAGGTCACAGAAAACAACCAAAGAAAGGAGGTCGCAACCTCAAGGGGAGGTCATGGCAAAACGACAAAGAGAGGAGGTCGCGGCCTCAAGGGGAGGTCGCAGCAAAACGACAAAGAGAGGAGGTCACGGCCAGGAGGGTGGTCTTGGCGAAAGACCGAGAGGGTCGTCTTCGCAAAAGACCACGGGGAGGTGGTCTTTGCAGAAAGACCAAAGAGGTGGTCTTTGCAAGAAGACCACAGGAGAGGTCGTGACCCGAAAACGGGTGGTCTTTGCAAAGAGGCCGAAGAGGGTGGTCTTTGCAAAAATACCAGAAGAGGTGGTCTTTGCAAAAAGGCCACAAGGATGAGGAGGTCCTGGGGTAAGGAGGATTCGCACGGCGAGGCGGGACCGTCCGACAGCGATCGAATGGTTCAAACTGAGCACGCCCGTGCGAAGAGAGAGGAGGGGTTGACAGGTGGTGAGGTCCAAGGGAGGACGAGGGGGTCTGGACCAAAGAGGAGGTCCGGACGGTTCAGATGATCTCAGGGGAGGTCTTGACGGTTAAGATGAGATCAAAGGAGATCTCAACGGCCAAGATGAACTCGAAGGAGGTCGTGACGACCAGGATAGACCCGAGGGTGGTACTGACGGTCAAGATGAAAGCAAGGGAGATCTCGACGGTCAAGACCAACACAGGGAAGGTCTCAACGGTCAAGATGGAAGCAAAGGAGATCTCGACGATCAAGACCAACACAGGGGAGGTCTCAACGGTCAAGTTGGAAGCAAAGGATATCTCGACGGTCAAAACCAACACAGGGGAGGTCTCAACGGTCAAGATGGAAGCAAAGGAGCAAAGCGGTAGGGACGTTCGGACTAGCCAAATGCCAACAAGATCAGGTCGTCCACCACAGATCGAATGGTCCTCAAGGGAAGGAGGTTAGGATTGAGCGAGAGGTCCGAGCAGCACGAGGGAAGTCCAAGGAGGTCCAAATGAAGGGGGAACCAACCCGAATTAGGATTTCAAAGTTCAAGGATGTTTGAAACACAAACCCGAGCTTGGAACACCTCGGGGGTGGTCGTGACCCAAAGGGGAGGTCAAAACCAAGGGAAGATTCAAACGGAGAAGGAGGTCTAGGCCATTGGGAGGTCTAAACGAAGAAGGTGGTTTAGATCAAAAGGAGGTCTAAATGGAGAGGGTCCAAGCACAAGGGAAGTCTTCCCAAGAAGAAAGATAGAAGTGGGCCAAGAGAAAGCACGGAGCAAACAGAGAAAAGGGAAAACTCCAGCAAACTCCAAAAGAAACCGAACCGATTTAGTTGAAGTTTGGTTTAGTCATTTAAAGTTCCTTTAAAATCTCATGCTCAAGCTTTGAATTCTCATCAAAACAAAATGGTTCTTTTTATTTTGAAAAAAAATCACAAAGACTTTGAAAAAACCAGGGTGTTACATGTCCTCATCACTAAGTGTACTATTACACATGTAGGAAACCATGCTGATATCATGTCTAAGGATTATATATCATCATTGCTTGAGACCAACCGATGACACATAAAATCATAACAATCTCAATAGTGCCTCAAGGTGGGTCAATCCAACACCATGTTCTCTAATATGTATTCACATTATTGATTCGATATCCCCATATCCATGACAGGTGAAACATGGTCATCAATTAATACATGTGCTGGTCGATAAGTCACTAGTGTTCCGACCAGGGATACATTTAGAATGACATCATATAAGTTAAAGCGCTTCACCAACAAGTCACATACTTGTTAATATTTATAAATGATAATTCATTCAAGGAACATAATAACATTTACTCTATAACTTATAAATATAGACATGACACAATCATCTCTGTGATTGCCTCTAGGACATATCACCAACAGTCGCCCCATTGGGCACTGCCTAGATCTACTCCTCTCGTTGCCTCCTCTGGCTCCCTGCCTCGGCCTCCCTCCTTCGGCCCTCCCACCACGCGCCCGGCTCCCTACCTCCTCGGCCTCCCTCCTCGCCTCCTCCATCTCCCATGGCCTTGGCTCCCGCCTTGACCTCCTTCTTGCTTCCTCGCTCTCCGCTTGGCCTTTCGGTTCCCTGCCTCCTTGGCATCCCTCCAC
Source organism: Phyllostachys edulis (assembly GCA_036346405.1). Lineage (NCBI taxonomy): Eukaryota > Viridiplantae > Streptophyta > Magnoliopsida > Poales > Poaceae > Phyllostachys > Phyllostachys edulis. Next base: position 27,058 of record JAYEVD010000683.1, on the reverse strand, counting down.
TATAGGCAGCGTGGCGGATCGGGGTGGATTCCCTGCACTAGCTCCCTCCTGAGCCTCATCAGACCTCAGTGGCGCCTTTGCCAAGACGGCCAAGATCGCCGCCTCCCCTCCTCCTCGGCTGCCACTGGCTGCCCTCAGGTGCGCATCCCCTCTTGACCTCTCCCCACTCAATTGATTTGGGAATTTTGGAACGGGGAATAGGGACTGTGAGGTGGGGACTAGTGGGGATGTGATATGGATCACTAGATGTGAGGTGGGCCTTGTGGGTTTCTCAGCTTCGGCTAGGCCCACATATTTTTGTTCCCTCCTTGCTCCACCTTCTTGTTGTTGACGTAGCCGGAGCCGAAGGTTGGGGTATGGTCGTGTGTGTGTGTGGGGGGGCGGGGTGGGGGTGGGTTGGCGCCCGACGAAGGATAGGCTGAAGTCTGATAAAGCCCTTCTCCCCTTACTAGATTTGTAGAGTCATTAGACTTAAACTACATGTGAACATGTAGATGCAATCTTATATACGGATCCCACCAGCGAGGATCTGAGAAAGGCATACTAGTACGAAGGCACTCGCATTTCCTCCCGAAGGCAAAGGAGAAGAGAGATGCATGCATCTTGCAGGTGTACCAGCCAGCCCAGCCACTGTTGTCCTGCGCTTGGACGTTGACAAGTCATCACCTTCCTCCTGTGTACGTATATATGCGTACGCTGTCGCGCGCTCAGCGCAGGATCGAGCCAGACATACCCATATATATATATATATATATGCTTTCCATTCCGTCCATCGATGGACCGTGTGTGTGACTGATCACCGCCATTTGAAGTCAAAACTGGAAGCGAGGGTGGGCCCCACCCGTCCGTTGCAGCCGCAGAGGATGTTGCTGTGAAATGTACTGCTACCAGTACCATTGACCGCGCTAATTTTACGGCACGAATTTTACACCAATTTTACGCTATGATCAATACCGTACGTGGTAATAAAGTGCTCCGTGAATCACTACTACATAACCGTTATACTAGACGTCAGATGGTTATTATTAAGAATCGGCATTGATATGTAGTGATACCTAGAACCGTCAATGATACGTAATTATCACAGACAATTTGTAAATAGAACCGTTCATGATAATCGCAGACGTCACATACAGTTCTTATTAAAAACCGTCTGTGATACTTCACAGACAGTTCTTAACAATAACCGTCTGTGATATTGCAAACGTCACAGACAGTTCTTAATAAGAACTATCTATGAAATGCGAGTGGCACCTCTACCCCCTCCTCGTTTGAGTCGCCACCCTTGCTGCCTCCTCCCTATTGCGTCACCTTAGAGAGGAGAAGGAAGGGAAGGAAGGAGGTAAGGAGGAGAAGGAAGGAGGAAGAAAGAAGGAAAGGCGGGAGCTAAAGAGAGGAGAAGGAAAGGAGGATCTCGTGAGATATTTGGGATTTTCATTGTGAGCCCTAAGGGTAGCGATTTGTAACCCTTTATATCTGCCCTAGGTTAATCGCTAATCAATTTTAGTATGTTTGGTTAATAGGAAGAGTAGTTGCGTGCATTAATCTAATTTAACACTAATTTGTTACGCGCGTAGCATAGATGGATTGGAGCTGGATGTACGGTGAAAACCGTGTGAGTGAAGAGTATATTAATGACGTGTCTGCTTTTAGAAGAGCTGTCGAGCAGGGTATGTTAAAGAAGGGGATAAAATTTATGTATTGTCTATGCATTGATTGCGATAATATGAAGATGTTTAGCAACCCAGCGAGATCGAAGCGCACTTGATTCGAAGGGGTTTCAAAAATGGGTATACATGTTGGATCAGTCACGGTAAAGAGCAGACTATACAGGAAGGTAATAATAATGATATCGCTGAGGAAGTCAATGATATGCCGGATGTGGACTGTGCTTTTGATGAGAATAGGTCACACGATGACAATTTGGATCAGATGCAACGCGATGTAGAAGGGAACTACAGTGAGAGAGAGTTTAGTAAATTCAAGGGCTTAATGAAGAACTCGAGGAAACCTTTGTTCCTTGGTTGCAAATCGAAATACACAAGGTTGTCATCTCTGCTTGATCTGCTAAAATTAAAGGCAAGCAATAGTTGGTCCGACAAGAGTTTCACGGCGTTGTTAGGTCTCCTAGCGGACATCCTTCCGAAGGGAAACGTGTTGCCTAGCATCACCTACTAAGCCAAGAAGGTTCTTTGTCCATTGGGAATGGAAGTAGAAAGAATACATGCATGTCCGAACGATTGTATTCTCTACCGTAAAGAGTATGTAGACATGCATGTATGTCTGGTGTGCAAAGCATTCCAATACAAATGTAAGAATCCTGTTAAGGTGAAGTAAGGATCTCCTGCTAAGGTGTTGTAGTATCTGCTTGTAATCCCCCGTTTGAAGCATTTATTTGCGAACCGAAAGGATGCAAGATTGTTGCGTTAGCACATGGAGAAGCGTAAGAAAGATGGAAAGCTAAGACACACTGCTGATTCTGCCCAATGGAAAAACTTCGATCGGAGCTTCGAAGACTTCAGTGTGGAACCGAGGAACATAAGGTTAAGGTTGAGTACAGATGGAATGAATCCTTTCGGTAACATGAGCAGCCGACATAGCATCTGGCCCGTGAATCTATGTATGTACAACCTTCCTCCTTGGCTATGTATGAAGCGAAAGTACATTTTGATATAACTACTTATCCAAGGGCCGAAGCAACCTGGGAATGATATTGATGTGTACCTAGCACTATTGCTGGAAGATCTTGTGACACTATAGAACGAAAGGGTATAAGTATGGGATGCATACAAACGAGAGAACTTCACTTTACGCGCTATGTTGTTCTGCACCATCAATGATTTTCTTGCCCTTGGTAACCTATCAGAGTTCAGCACAAAAGGAGCCAAAGCCTGTCCGCACTACTTAGATGGTACTGAGAGTGTATGGCTGAACAACTCGCGCAAAACTATGTACATGCGTCACCGTAGGTTCTTTCCCAGGTATCACCCATACAGCAAGATGAAGAAACAATTCGATAGAAATAAGGAGGACGGTTCAACTCCAAGGGCTTTTAGAGGGAAAGAGGTCTATAATATGGTTAAGGATATCGATGTTGTGCTTGGAAATGGACGTAAATTGAGGACCCGTCAGAAGAACGTCTTGAAGAAGTGGTTAATTTTTTGGGATTTGCCTTATTGGGAGCACTTAGAAGTTTATCACTGCATCGACATCATGCATGTGGAGAAGAATGTATGTGATAGCTTGATTGGTCTCTTACAGAACATTAGTGGCAAAACAAAGGATGGTGTCAACGCACGTCGTGACTTGGTTGATGAGAACATAATGACCGAAATAGCACTGAAAGAGACCGATAAAGGCCAAACGTACCTTCGCCCAGCTTGCTACACTCTGTCCAAGGTCGAGAGAATGAACTGTGCCAGAGCTTGCATGGTGTGAAAATTCCATCCGGCTTCCTCCTCCACGCCGCTCGGCCTCCTCCTTCACACCGAAGAACAAGCCTTGTCTTGTTCATCACAGTGATTTGGAATATCACCAGCTCTGTGAGTATTACTTTGTTCAATTGCAGTTCACTTTGATTATATATATGTGTGTGCTATTCTGAATTGATTCATACACTGTGAGATATAACAAAGTGAATTATGTGGGCTTGATATACTACTCTGTGATTTTGATGGTCTTATACTGAAATTGGTATGATAACTTGATTATATTGAGTTCTAATAGAACTTCTTGCTACTGGCATATTACTCTCTAGAGGTTCTATTATCTTGTTGTGCTTAATTTGATCACTCGGATAGTTTGGTTGCTGCTGGTTCTTCTGGCCAAAGGTCTTTGGTTGAACTCTGTGAGTTCTGTGATCTATTTTTGGCTTCCTATTGAATTCATTAATAATCTGTTGGCTTATAGATTGAAGTAGTGAATTCTGTGATCTGTTTATGGTTTTCTGTTGAGTTCATTAATAATCTGCTAGCATTTGGATTGAAGTAGTGAATTCTGTAATCTTCTTCTTGTTATCTTGTGACAGAAAGTTCAAGCTTTAACTCTTTACATGAGATTTCTTTTGTCAGTTAGGCAAGGTTTATTTAGAGCTCAAATCTGATAGCCTGTTATCTTATTCAATTTGTGAAGAGTATAATCTAAAGGGTTTGAGATGACAAAGATTAATTCTTTTGCAACTTCATATACGAGAGCACTCATCATCATCTTATATCTAAGCTTTATGCTGATTTTTGATGTTCTCTTGATGAATGTGTTAAGTATATTATTCTCTTTAGATGACTTTGAAGAATTACTGTAACGTCCCGGTTGTCCTGAGTTTTTGAAAATTTTCAAAATTAAAAAGAACCATTTGGTTTTGATGAGAATTCAAATCTTAACTTGACATTTTAATAGAACTTTAAATGACTAAACCAAACTTCAACTAAATCGGTTCGGTTTCTTTTGGAGTTTGCTGGAGGTTTTCCTTTTCTCTGTTTGCTCTGTACTTTCCCTCAGTCCAGCTCTATCTTTCTTCTTGGGAAGACCTCCCTGGTGCTTGGACCTTCCCCTAGTTTAGACTTCCTCTTAATCTCTCTGGACCTCCCCTTGTGCCCTTTGCTTGGACTTTCCTTTAGTCCAGACCTCCTTCAGACCTCTTTGTTGGTTTGGATCTCTTCAGACCTCTTTGTTGGTTTGAATCTCTTCAGACCTCTTTGTTGTTTTGAATATCTTTTCAGGGTTTAGACCTCCTTTCGATCAAAACCACCTTCTTTGTTTAGACCACCTTCTCCGTTTGAATCTTCCCTTGGTTTTGACCTCCTCTTTGGGTCACGACCACCCCCGAGGTGTTCCAAGCTCGGGTTTGTGTTTCAAACGTCCTTAAACTTCGAAATTCTAAATTCGGGTTGAATTTCCCTTTCTTTTGGACCTCCTCATGTTCATTTGAACCTCCTAGTGTTCATCTGGACCTCCCTGTGCTCCCTTGTGTTCATCTTAACCGTTGGGACCTCCCTCGCGACCATTCGAGCCTTCCGCTTGATCCAAACCTTTATCGCTTTTGTATCGTTCGATCTGTGTTGGATGACCCAATCACTTTTCCTTGTCCGATCGAGATCTGATGGCCCCAACCTTCCCCGCGTTTTCCTTGCTATCGCTCCGCTCCCTTGGTTTTTATTTGACCGTCAAGACCTCCCCTTGTTAGATCTTGACCGTCAGGACCTCCCCTTGTTAGATCTGACTATCAGGACCTCCGCTTGTTAGATCTTGACCGTCAGGACCTCCCCTTGTTAGATCTTGACCGTCAAGACCTCCCCTTGTTGATCTTGACCGCCAGGACCTCCCCTCGTTAGATCTTGATCGTCAGGACATCTCCTTGAGTTCATCTTGACCGTCAAAGACCTCCTATGAGTTCCTACTCCTTGGACCTCCCCGTGGCCTTTTTGCAAAGACCACCTTTGCGGGTTGAGACCTCCTTGGGGTCAAGACCCGGGGTCTTTTTGCAAAAATCACCTTTGTGGGTTGAGATCTCCTTGGGGTCAAGACCCGTGGTCTTTTTGCAAAGACCACCTTTGCGGGTTGAGACCTCCTTGGGGTCAAGACCCGTGGTCGTTTTGCAAAGACCACCTTTGTGGGTTGAGATCTCCTTGGGGTCAAGACCCGTGGTGTTTTTGCAAAGACCACCTTTGCGGTCCGACCTCCCTTGAGGTCGTGACCTTCGGTCTTTTTGCAAAGACCACCCTTGCGGCCGTGACCTCCCTCGTGGGTGACGACCTCCCCTGCGACCTCCTCCCTTGACCTCTCCAGGACGTCCTCCTTGGGGGTTTTGACTGACCCCACGTGTCAGTCCTGTCAGTACCTTTTCTACCTCTTGTCACATCATTTCTAATGTAAAAGGTTGTGCACATTAAATGATGTCACCTCCACCTTGACTTTTTTCCTTCTCTTGTCTCCCCCTTTACCTGCTCTAGTCCTTTTTCGTACCATCTGGCAGTGTGTCTTTGCCCCAACACCTTGAATTTGGACACTTCCTTTTGATGGTGCTCCTATTCTCCTCTTCCTTTAAATAGAGCACCCAGAGCAACCTTTTTCTCCTTGTTCTTCATTCTAACCCCCCCTTTCATACCTCTCTCTGTTCTGGAGAACTCTCTTGGCTCCTCTGGTTGGACCTCCCTTCCAGTGGACCTCTTCTCTTTTTGGTTTTGTCTTGAAGTTGCTTTATTGATTTGGTTTCTTTGCGAACGTGTAGATCTCAGTTTCGCTGAGGAGCTCGAGGATCCAGCAACCTTCTCAGAAGACCAGTAGCTCGTCACCAAAGGCAAGTCGTGGGACCTTTGATCATCTTGAACCTATTTCTGAAAAAGTATTTTGTTTTAATATAACTTGCATTGCTAGTTGTATAAAACTGGTTTTGTGCATAGTTACTTCCCTACTTGAGTTTATGCTTCCTTGAATATTTGTGCTAGACATGTTGATATATTTTCCTTGGACACCTTAGAATGGGTACTGTTAATTGGTCTCTTATTGATATTGCCAACCTGGGTATCGTTTTATGCTCAAACATGCTTTTAGTAGACATTGGCCTGACCTAGTGTCATCAATGTTAGTTTACCCCCAGCACACTAGTTGTGGCTTGTGTAGTAATGGCCAGTGTAGCTGATTAAAATGAAGTGTGGCCCTGTGTGAGGCCACGACATTTGTTGTCGCTTTAACTAAAACTTTGTTGTGCCAAGGACTGGGTGGTCCTCTGGCCGGGTTGAACCCAACAATGATAATTTTGTTAATAAGCTATGGAACCGTGGCAATGCCACTGCTATTAAAAGATGTGTGCCCAGGACTGGGTTGGTCCTTGGGCTGTTTTGAACACAAAATCGTTTTATGCTCGGGCGAGTTGGCAGGGAATTTGAGTAGTGGGTGCAGCATGCACATCGGGTTATGGTCAGACTCGCCTGAGCAGCCAACTAAGGACTTAACCTTGTGAGGCATTGATCTGGGCCATGCTGTGCAACCACATGTCCATTATGGGGTGCACCGGGTGTAATAATTAGGGATGCTTGATTCAATTCTGTTGTGGTTGGGAATGGCGCAAGAGGGGGTCGGATTGAGGCGAATCCTTAGTGAGCAGAACCCGGTCGAAGCGGAGCTTTGTAAAAGCCTGGTGGTAGTCTCTACTTGATTCACATGTCTAAGGTAACGTGTGTAATATCAAGCGACTACCTTTTGTGGGTAAAGATGTACACCTCTACAGAGTAAATCTATTTGAATAGCCGTGTCCTCAGTTATGGACATGCCCGAAGATTTCGAACGAGGGGCAGACTTTCAAAAAGAGGTCTTGTGAGCCCTAGAGTGGTCTAAGGAGCTCCAGAGTGGGTGCTCTGGGGTGGTCTTGGAGCTCTAGGGTGGTCTTGAGGTTCTCTGGAGTTGGTGCTCTAGAGAGGTCTTGGTTGGTGCCTTGGGAGTGGTCCTGGTCGTAAGGTGCGACCAGACCCTTGGGAGTGGTCTTGGGAGTGAGTGGGTACTCACAACCTCCTTTGAAAATCAATGTACTTATGTATTATTATTTTAACTTGAGCTTTGCAATCTACTTATGCTATTCAATGTCAAATATTGCTTTCTGCCAACTAACCCTACAGCTCACTATTGTCAAGCCATGCATAAATATTATTTGCATTCTTATTTCCCCACGGCTTGCTGAGTACATTCAAAGTACTCATGGCTTGTGCCCTCTGTTTTAATCAGCAGAGGAGGGAGATCCAGAGAGTGCAGTGCTCTATGATGGGGACCTCTTTTGAAGACCTTGCACATAGGAGACGTCCTCCACTCGGTAGCTTGTGGGCTTGCCGATTGGCCTTCACGTGTATTATGTTTCTGTTGCAGGTTCTCTTTTGAGTTGTAAGCTTGTGGGGAAATCTTGTAAAAACCTTGACTGTAAGGTCTTTTGCTAATAAATATGTGTTTTTTTGTCTGCTTCATCTCTTTTGAGCTTGTTGTATGGAATTGATCACACCAATGTTGAGTTTGTGCGAGCTAGCCAATCTGATCCTGGGACTAGCTCACATTGCACAAGGACTGGGACTTCTCGGGTGGTCTTGGAGGACCTCCAGGTGGGCCTTCGAGTCCTCTTGGAAGGTCCTGAACACCTCCTGGTGGCCTTGGGAGACCTCCTAGGGTGGTCTTGGAGGACCTCTCAGACCTTCAGGTGGTCCTGTCGGACCTCTTGGAAGGTCTTAGGAGATCTCTCCTGGTGCAACCCGAGAGAGGTCCTCACAATTACTTTGAGTTTATTAGTGTTTTGTTGGCTTATAAATTGAAGTGTTGAATTTTGTGATCATTTTGCATTGATGATCTTCTGTTGGTCGAAAACATAAGTTGAGATGTTATATTCTGCATTATTATGTTTTTTTTCCTGTTATTATGTTCAGTTGTTATATTCTGCATTAAAATACCTAGCAGATGTTAACATGTGTACCTTTTCAGTTTTCAATTTTCTTTACTACATATTCTATATTTATGTTCAATGGGTAACTTCTATTTGTTTATATAGTTAATCTGTTTATAAGGCAATTTTAGTTCATTGGTTGGGTAACTTCTATTTTTCTGTATAAAATATGTTTCCAAGAGAAATTATCTTTGAAAATACCTAGTAGATATCAACTTGCAATCTATTTTTATTTAAACTCTCAGCGTTTTTGAATTCTGAAATTTTAGTTCATTACGTATGTAACTTATATAGATAGCAAGTAAGCGAGATGGCGTCCGCACCGTCTTCGCCACCGTCATTGATGTCGCCGAATGCGTTTGGATCTCCAAGGAAAGTGGAACATAAGCGAGATGGCAGAGGAATATCGAAATTGCCTGCGGGCCGAATGACCATCACGGAGGTCAAGATCATTGGGTCCCTCTGAGTCCCAAGCGTGGCGAAGATTCGGACCACCTACGGGATATTAGGAAGAGAACGGGTCCCCATCACCACACCAAGCTAGAAGTCTCTGACGGTCGTACAGAGAGGCCAGCTATGGACTGGAATTGAAACCTCGTTTGAGATCCCACCAAAAATTCCAAGAACGCATGCGATGGCAAGCGTTGCTCACGATGGGACACACGTGGAAGGCCTTCAAGAGCACGCTTGTCACGAAGTACGTGAATGAGGATCGGATGCCTTTCACGAAGTATAAATACTTGTCGCGGGATATATGGGACGCCTTTGTGCAGATGAAGACAACGACCAAATTTTAGGAGCAAAGTGCAGCGCATAAGGCTCTCCAGACACAAAACTCTCACCCCGACAGACTTAGCACGATCTTAGGATGATGTTACAATTGGCAATGTCGTTAATGGTTTGTCGAAACACGCGTTTTCATCGAAGTTTGGAATGCTATCAGGTTGAGTCTTGGTCGGCCAATGTGATCGAGCCGGCGTTATCGGCGATGGTCGACCGCCATTCAATGGCGGTCTGCTGTTCATCGGCCAATTGTGGCGATGAGTGTTGGGTTAGGTCAAGTTCATGGGTTTCAGTGCATATGTGTTGCATGATACATGTTTTGACTAACGTGGGTCAAGTTGTGAAGAACTTGTTCCTGGAATCGATTTCTTTGTCTATTGTTGTGCAGGTTGCTTGGAGGTCAATGACGGTCAACGGCGAGGATGATCGGGACTAAGCTTGGAGAGCTGAGGTCCAGAATGATTGGGGATACAGGCTGAAGTCAATGGAGTCAAGCATGGCGCAAGAGGGACAAAGGTGATCGAACAGGCAGTTCGGTGCGACGGGTTAGATTAAGCGGCGCAGGGGTCGGTGCAAGTGCTATGGTGATTTCGGTGGGAGCCGGATGGGAGAGACTTTCCGACATGATGAGAGTCGTTGGATCAACCTACACGTGGTGAAGCATGGAAGTGCTTCACGAAGATGGGACTCGGTCTTTGCAAAAAGATCGAGAAGGGGTATTTTGGTAATTTTACCAAATACCGCCTTGGTGACCTTTTGCCAACCCGCGGCGCAAGACGGCGCATGATGAAGCGGATTAGGTCAAGAGATGAAGACGACGCTTTAAAATGCGTGCGTATGTGACACGTTTGTGTGTGGGCCTTAACGGGAGCCCATTAGGGTTAATGCTTCTAGAAGGTCTAAGCCTCCACTTTAAATAGAGGAGGGAGGTGGCTGCACCCCCTTCAACTCTTTCATTGTTTTGAAACCCTAGTTTGCTTAGAGAGAGGATTAGTGGAGGTTAAGGTTCTAGAGAGTTGGATTTGATTTCGTGCTCATGTATTGAGTCTTTGTCCTCTATTGATGGAGTGGCTGTAAACCAATACCATATCAAATCAATCCAAAGAAAGTTCTCTCAAACATGAGTCTACTTGCTTTCTTTCTCTCTATTTGGTGATTTTGAGTCTTTCTTTGATCCGCGAGTTTTTGCTTGGTTTCTTGCCGTGATCTAACTTGCTGTGATATGTGGGAACCCATCTAGGATTGTCTTGATCATCAATCACCTACGAGTAAGTGTTTAGATCATATTTCATATTTGGCTCGGTTTTGGAGCACACTTCGTTCAATCTGAAAAAGATAGGAACTTTAGCATGGATCTATGCAATCCTTGATTGAAATAGGTTCCTAATATCTTTTAGAAGGTGTGTCTCAAGTTTCGTGGAGTTTGGCCGCATAGATCAAAAGTTAGACCGATTTGAGTTTGATTTTTGGGCTATTTCCTTTGATACATGTCAGTCGGTCGAGACCGATTTTACAACGCCGGTCAGACCGCCCAGCGGTCAGACCGTGATTTTGCCGCCGGTCAGACCGCCCAGCGATCAAACCGCGATTTTGCGGCCGGTCAGACCGCCCGTCAATCCGACCGCGTAATACACGCCGGTCTGACCACCCATTAGGGTTTGAGCTCCTTTGGTCTTTGGCTTTGTGGATTTTGGATTGGATTCAATACTAGTCTTCCGCTGTAGTGATATATTGATCTTTATAGCTTCCATAGCTATTGGAGTGAAATTTGTGTTAAATCGATCAAAGTGAAAAAAGTGAGCGTGCTCCTATTCACCCCCCTCTAATTGACTTTTCGGTCCACACATAATTCATTATAATGGTTGTCTTTAGTGTTACACACAGAGAGAGAGATATATATATATATATATATATATATATATATATATATATATATATATATGTATGTATGTACATATATATATATATATATGTATACATATATACATATATATATATATATATATATATATATATATACATATATACATATATACATATATACATATATACATATATACATATATACATATATATATATATGAAAATGGTATGGTACTCCTAGGAGTACATACTCCCATTTCTTATATACCACTTAAATGGTATGATGATACCTCTTTATCTATATTTGAGTATTCTCCAATAATGATGATAAGATACTCCAAAGTGAGTTCTATGAAATAAATTGGTTAAAGTCCACTTTTTATAGCAAAATTTGTGTATATACTTCTTTTATACATGAAAAAGGGTATATAGCAAAAATAAAGGACTGCAATGAAATTTTTCAATCAAGTCGTATTGAAATATCTTATAATTAGTATTTAAGTATACTTGAAAGTGATAAAGAAGTATAATATATTCATTTAAATGGTATATTGAAGGGAGTATCTACTCGAGGAGTACAAAACGAGCGTGTGTGTGTGTCTATATATATATTATAGACAGCCATTGTAGGTCATCCCTTTTTGGCCTGGGAGATCTGATTATTTACCACTGTTAAAGGTATGTAATTCAAAATTTATCACTCATATGTCTATAACATACGGCCTAAGTTCACATATCATCCACTAATGGAGTGACAAATCATGAATAATATTAAATAATCAAATATTCCTTTTGGCCCGGGAGACACGCAACCTTCCCGCCCTTGATTGATTCCACTTTCGGTTTCACCCGTTCCCCACGCGCGCCTCGCGAGGAGCACGAGCGCGGTCGACCGTCGCGCGTGCCCTGTTTTGCGTGTGCATGCGGTCGTTTCTTACACCTACCGATCGCGCGGCCGCGCGCGGCATTTCTCTAGCTAGGCATATATGCAGTATCAACAACAGTCAACGCAAGCATCTGGAGTTTAAGAAGAAAAAAACTATGTGTCTTGTCAGGTTCATATAATAAACATCACCAATCTAGAGTCTAGACAAAGTGTTGGTTCGCGTGTGTGAGTTTCTCCGTAGATATTTCATGCCTCGCAGCAGGGTGGCTTAATTTGGCCTACGGTGACTAGAACTTGCTTGGAGATACTGGCTTCTTTGACATTGCACAGAATTTGCATTTGTAGAGAACACTATGTATGCAAAATTCCATGAATAACTATCTTCAAAAGAGCTCATCCTCTATAGATAAATATGAGTGGAAATTAGATATCGTGGCAACGTGTCAAAACGGAATTGCTAAACAACACTCGACTTACAAATTGTGATTTCAGTCGGGTTTCTCACCATTGGACGGGCTTGAAGATTAGTGTGCCATCACTTCCGTCTTTGTCTCTGGCGATGCTTCGGCCAGCCTTTTAGGGCCGGGTTCACTGGATTAGGGTTTAGTGTTCTGTCGCGGACTTTAGAGGGAGGGGGCGATGGATCGGCGGTGGGTGGCGTGGCGATGGTCGCCCTCGGCCACGAGATGGAGGAGGGCGAGTCAGCAACGATGGGCGGCACAAGGTGGTAGTAGATCTGGCGGCACAGACACCCAAGATGATGAAAGAGGACAACAGCGGTGGGAGGTGGAGGCAGGATGAGAAGGAGGGGACTCGGGGACGACGCCGGGGAGGTGGCGGAGACGGCGCGTTAGGTGGCGCTGGGGGAGGCGGCTACGGTTGGGCGATAGGGATGTGGCGGTGAATTTGTATAGCAGTGGGAGTCACATCTTGGATCATTGGATCTCAATCCGATGGTTGAAAAAAATCAGGCACACCCTTTTAAAAATAAATGATAAAATATGTTAGGTATGCCTCTAATCTCTCCCAATTAATTAGACCCGTGTAGGCTGTCATTTAGGATTTGTACTTTGTACCTGTGACCTAGTAGTACTTTTAGGATTTCCTTGTATATAGCACTACTATAAAAAGACTAATACTGGACGTCTCATCACAGACGGTTGACCAAAATCATCTGTATTACATGCAATCACAGACGGTTTTGGTTTTGCGACCGTCTGTGTTACAGGCTACATTAAAAACCGTTTGTGAAGAGGTAATATCACAGATGGTTCATTATTAAGAAAGTCTGTGAAATATTACAGACGGTTCTTAACAATAACTGAAATACCACAGACAGTTTTAAACAAACAACCGTCTATGATACTTCACAGACGGTTCTTAACACGAACCATCTGTGATATGAGACCATATCATAGACGGTTCTATTGTGGAATTGTCTGTGATAACTATCACTGACGGTTCCATAATAGAACCAGCTGTGATAAGTCTCTTTATTAGTAGGAGCCCACTAGGGTTTGCGCTCTAACTCGTCACTCCCCAGCGCCCTTACTCTCGTCCGTTCCTCTCCCCTCCCCGTGACCCGATTCTTGCCGCCCTTCTTCTCGTTAAATGCGACGGTTATGACACCACAGTTCACGCAAAAACACTTCTTGCCGGCTACCTCACCACCGACCTCTAGCTCCACCGATCGAGGTAAGACAGATCTATTGGTTTGTGCTGTTGGTATTCATGTGAACCGAGTTGCAATGTGGGCTACCTAGCTTGTCGGTTGATGGTCGGTTTGGACACCCTTGGCCTTGCTGTCTTGCTGTCTTGCCCTCTGTGACTACTGGTTGACTGGATGGATGGATGGATCTGGAGGTGGGGATAGGGTTGTGTTCGGGTGTGACTGCTGGTATGTTCCTAAAGACATTTTTTGTTTTCGATACGTATGATGCAGGGTGTGCTAGCTGCTGAAGAGGTGGGGAATTTGGTTGCCTCCTGGAGATTCATTTTCTGGAGGTGGGGAATTTGGTTGCTTACTAGAGAGGATCTTAACAAATGGCTGTCTATTAATAGTAAGTCTGATCACCATCTATTCTTAGGATAAATAACACCATGTAAGTGTTTCATGGATACAGGTGAGTTTCTACAGGTTGCTGCTCTTATTTGTTTGACATGAAAACCGCAAATGTTACTAATTGTGTTCACTGATGAGATATGAAATGAATCTCCAGGAACAATAGGATGAACTGTATATGAATAATTTTGGAATAAAAGCTTATAAATCTATGGAATCAAAATCCTTGCACATGGTTTGCACATGAACTTCTACATGATATATATCGTCAACTTACCATATATTGTTATTGTTGGAAATATGCCCTAGAGGCAATCATAGAGATGATTACATTTCATTATGTTCATGACATTGGATAATGTGTTATCTTGTTCCTAGAATAATATTATTAATATTGATTATCAAGTATGTGACTTGATTGTGAAACTCTATATTTACTGCGATAATTATTCTTATCGATCCTCGGTCGGAAACATATGAGGACACATATGAATAGACTAGCATATGTATTGGTTGATGACTATGTTTCACAAGTCATAGATATGGAGATATCAAACCAATAATATGGACACATGTTAGAGAACATGATGTTGGATAAGACCCACCTTGAGACACTATAGAGATTGTTATGAATCTATGTGTCGTTAGTTGGTCTCAAGCAATGATGATGTATAATCGTTAGACCTGAGATCAGCATGGTTTCCTACATGTGTAATAGCACTCTTAGGGGTTGCCAAACGCTACACCGTAATTGGGTAGCTATAAAGGTAGCTTTCGGGTATGCTGTGAAACATGGAGAGGAATGTGACTGGTCGGATATGGGATTTGCCCCTCCTAACATAACAGGAGAGATGTCTCTGGGCCCCTCGTTGTGATCGGATAAAGAAAGTGCATGGCCATGCCACTAGTAGTCGAAGTGTTCGACCACGAGAAGTTATCCGACACTCGTCGAAAAGAATTGAGCGATCCATGGATGACACAACATCTCACACTACTACGAGAAGAGACATCACAGACGGTTGGAACCGTCATCACGAGCGGTTTCGAACCATCTATGTTTGTTGATGCGTGATAACGAGATATTATCACGACGGTACAAAACCGCTGCGTGATACGAAATATCACGAGCGGTTTGAGCGAGCAAAACCGCTCGTGATATGAGAATATCACGACGGTTCTAAATAAAACCGTGCGTGATAGGAGAATATCACGAGCGGTTCTAAATAAAACCGATCGTGATTTACGAATATCACGAGCGGCTTTTGTGTAGAACCGTCGTGATATTCTCCTATCACGCACGGCTTTTGTAGAACCGCTGCGGATATTCTCTATCATGCAGCGGTTTGCGATCAAACCGCTCGTGATATTTGCTTCCTGAGCGGTTTTAACACAAAACCGTCGTGATAGCTCGCACTTCGCCCACAATTTGTTTGTTTTCTGGCTAGCCTCGGGAATTGCTAGCCATGCCCTCTGAAAACAAGCTTTCCGAAGCAGATTCAAGCATTCACGAAAACAGATTCAAGGAGCCATGACAACTCAAAGTGATCATTACTCAAAATAAATTACAAAAGATCGCATTTGTTCAAGTATTGTCACTATAGTTACAACTAGATTACAATTGTTTTGCGTTGAGAGGTTTTAGTGGGGTGATGCTCGGGTTGGCGACGATTGAAACTCTCCGTTGTCGCAATGATTCTGTGTTGATAAAGGCGCAGAGCTTCCTCGAATGTCCTTGATCTCTTCCGCAACGAAAGTGAATCACATTGTAAATTCAAGGCTGCCGCTAGCAAGAGTAAAGTGGTAAGATATATATATTTAAATTTATAATTAGGAAATAATTATTTCGAGATTGACAAACCTCGGGATCCTTCTTCCTAGTCTGTAAGGATTAGTCGCATATGATAGCGACGTAGATTGCACATAACTCATCATCTTTTTGTTTGGCGGCCTTTGCAAAAATAGAATTACATATATAGGTATAGTCGGTTCGAGACGCGTTATTATGAAGTATGATATAGGATTATAGTGTTGTAGCGGCACTGCGAAAATCCATCACTGTGTGTTGGTTAGGCGCTCTTTCCATTGTATATTCCTTTGTTGGCAACATAATTGATGAGCGACCTACATGATTCAAAAGGTTATCCTCGGCCATTTCAAGCGAATGAAGACTACAATAGAGTTATGTAAGGAGGAAATGAGCATACCTCTCAGTATTCCTCTTAGAGTCTTTGAAGTCGTGCTTGTTGCGGTTTAGGGAATCAAGGTATATCACATGGTTCCTCTTGGGTATAATAACTAAAAGGATCGATGGTACCTACTCATGTATGTCGCTATAGTCATTAAACCTAAGTTAAGTGCTGCGTATAAAGTACAAATGAAATTTGTATAGCAAGTAGTGACACTTACCCTGGTTGTAGGGCACCACTATGTACTTCATGTTAAATACGACGAAGCAATGACCTCGTTATGTATTTCTCGTTAAGGATGAGTCTTGTTGGATGGTTTGCAGCGATACCACATGTGGGTCGAGGAAACCCAATCGGTTCTTTCCATTCCGGACATTTTTGACATGTATCTATACATAAGCAATGAGTTGTGATATTTATTGGTATTACATGAATGTAGAACTTGATTATGCGCGCTTACGATGTCCAACATCGTAGAAGCGAGGCGTCGAGGCCAGCGAGGTTGAATAGTTGAAATAAGTCATTGAAGCCCACGACGAAGTACCTCGTCCGTTGAAGAAATGCTTGTCCTCGTGTCGGCGGTGATTCGATGTCGCACCCTTTCTTTTGGGTCTTCGCCAAGTACCAAGCATGCAAAGCGACAAGCATATCCGGCGTGCATTAATATTGCATCCGAGCACAATGGTTTTCCGATGATGTAGTTCCGGTATCGCGGACTTCCGGACTTGGGAGGCGCTGCGTTTGTGGATTTCGATTTGGCCTTAGCGATTGGCGGCGTCTTCTTGTGAGACGACTTCGGGAGCGGATCTGACGCACGCTTTTGTTGTTCCTTGGCGTCTTCTCCACGGGAATCGAAGAGGTGGCCTTATGAGGCTAAACATGAGGTGGAGTCATCGAGGTCCCGTTGGAGAGGAATGGTCGTGTCGGATCGCAACCTTCTTTGGGTCGAGGCGATGTCCTTCTTGGGCCATTTGGATAAAAGAGAGGACGGCATCCCTAGTGTTGTGATCTCTTCGTTCGGGCAAATCTTCACGGGGCGGCTCGAAATTGACATGTACCATATCCACGGACCTGGCGTAACAAATGCGCCACCGTGCACCCGTCTTTGCCCGCCTTCCTCGTATGGATACACCATGCCTCTCGCGACCTCAATACAAAGGACCCATCCATCCTCACTTGGAGCTTACAGGCGTCGGCTCCTACAAAACGATCGCCATTAGCTAAGGCGTCCTATAGGTCTATCTTTGGTGCGATCCATAGATGTACGTTACCTTGATGTCGTCTATCGGTGTCGGACGTCGTCATGTTCACAATTATCTTGTGACGCGACGCTACTCCGACGTCGAGGAGGACGCCTCCAATTAGCGGCGGCTTTGCATCACGGCTCATGAGTATATCCATTTGACTCGCAATCTTGCCATCTCTACTTGAAATTGGTTAGTAATCATCTGCACTAACCGGTTGTCGTTTCGGCCTTGGATCTCTTCCTAGTCCTATCGTGCGATGAGTCGTCCATGAATCCATGACTCCAAGGTACATTAACCCCAAAGCCTCGCGTGCGACAAGGTGCTCCTTGTTTCCCAAGGCCGTAGATAGTATATCATTCTCCTGTCGCATGGAAGGAGCCTTGGGAAGCTTAGGCGATCAAGTCACGCCGCAAGAGGTCATCATGTTATTATAGGCACTATGAAGTGATGGACTTATTAACAACTTAGTAGTTCGACATATTTACCACACGTTGGGACACTTCTTGGTCTGCGGGTTTGTGAAGGAGATCTTGCCAAGACGAGACTTGTGCCCTCGCTTTTAACGACTTAGGGAACGCGGTCTCGTGACCTCAGAAATGGGTTCTCCTTCTCCGCCGCCCATTCCTCGTATTTACCAGCGTACCAGTGGTGCAGAATCTGTCTTGGTGAGTGTTTAGTGTCTGGAGAGCTTTGTCGCCGCGACTTTGCTCCTAAATTCGCCGTCGTTTTCATAGCCACAAAGGTGTCCCATGCTTCCGCGTCAAGAATTTGTCTTTGTCTGAAGGGCGTTTGACCCGTGTTCACGTGCCGTGACAAGAATGCTCTTGAAGGTCCTCCACGATTTACCCATCGTGAGCATCGCCGTCCGTCGCCGCTGCGTGCCACATGTACGGAATAGTGAACTTCTCGAAAGTTACATCCCACACCGCCTTCGCTTCTTCGTCGAGTCCTTCCACGTTGGTGTGGTGATGAGGACCCGTTCCCTTACAAGTATCCCGCAGATGGTCCGAATCTCGCCACGATCTCTTGGGACTCGGAGGGACCCCAAAGTCATCGACCTCGTGATGACCCGATCGGCCGAGGCATTTTCGATTGTCCTCTGCCATCTCGCCTGTGTCATTATCGCCGACGGTGACGGCGACCTCGTCGCCGCCTCTTCCATCTGCGGCGTCGGTGTCGGCGGCCTTGTCGGCGCCTCTTCCATCTCAAACGCGTCGTGTGTGGCGAAGACGATGTCTCTGCCATCTCGCCACTTGCTATCTATATAAGTTACATATGCAATAAAATGGATTGCAAGTGTCCCAAATTAACATATACATTTAAACTTAATAATATGCTCAACATGTGCAATATTAGCAAATAATCATAAATAATTCCAAAGATAAATATGAAACAATTAATCTCGGGAAGAAATACAGAGGTTGACTATAGAGATCAAGATGGCAAATGAAAAGTTGAATGAGCTCATCTGAGTACTAACATTTCTTAATCCACTAGCTTCTCTAAGGAAGCCTACTTCATCGAGGTTGACACCTGGAGTGTGCCATTTTTTTCATGCCGTGGAGGACGGCATGAAACAAAGGCACACTCAAGTGTGTCGAGATCAACGAAGGAAATGCTAAGCAAAGGTTTAATCTGTAGGGCTCATGCCTCCTGCTCCTATTATGTGCTCTCGTAAGAGAGTAGCTAAAGAACAAGTCTTTGCCATCTCAATCCTATTGTCTATACTCTTCATCGACCACGACACCTTTGGAGTGTACCATATGCTTCTTGCCTTGGAGGATTGGCAAGAAGTAAAGGTACACTCAAGTGTGTCAGATCGATCAAGGAAATGCTAAGCAAAGGTTTAATCTGTAGGGCTCGCCGCCTCCACTGCTCCTATTCTAACACTCCTAACACTCCTTAATCAACGAAGCAAAGGTTTAATGCTTCATGTCTGAAGACTAGCCTTTAATGAAGACATAGAAACAAAATAGAATCAAGTAAAATAGACATAGCAAATAATCATAAATAATTCCAAAGATAAATATGAAACAATTAATCTCAAGAAGAAATCTGAGAGGTTGACTATAGAGATCAAGATGGCAAATGAAAAGTTGAATGAGCTCATACAGACTACTAACATTCCTAACACTCCTTAATCCACCGACTTCTATTCTAACACTCCTAACACTCCTTAATCCACCACTTCTCTTGTGATCTTTGTATAGATAGAAACTAGTGATACAAATCTTTGCGAGCCTACTTCATCGAGCTCGACACCTTTGGAGTGTACCATTTGCTTCGTCTTGAGTGGAGGATTGGCACGAAGCAAAGGTACACTCAAGTGTGTCGAGATCGACAAAAGAAAATGCTAAGCAAAGGTTTAATGCTTCATGTACGTAAGACTAGCCTTTAATGAAGACATATTGATTGATGATATTATGTGCTCTCGGAAGGAGAGTAGCTAAAGAACAAGTCTTTGCCATCTCAATCCTATTGTCTATACTCTTCATTAAATGAATATGATAATATAAATTCAAACTATGAGCTCTAAACAATACTTTGTAATCTGTCAAACTATCTCAAGCATAATAGCAACAGATTAAACTTCGATCAAGCGAGGTTGACTACTGAGAGATCAAGATGGCAAATGAAAAGTTGAATGAGCTCATACAGACTACTAGAAGAATCACAAACTAGTCATTAGATTACCAACGAAAATCTGAATACTCTCAATGAATCGAACATGAAGAATCGAATAACTAGCTTTCAACCGAAAGTAACCAATTAACAAAGACATCATATTGATAGTAGCAAGTAATACAATAGAGCTCAAGTATGAACTAACTATCACATTCAATCTCGATATAAGATGTAGAGTTCATCACAGAGCATGTCAACAAAGCCCACCGATCAATTTACAAATGAGCGATGAGCTCAACCAAAGTAACCAATTAACGATAGATCATATTGACGGTAGCAAGTAATACAATAGAGCTCAAGTATGAACTAACTATCACATTCAATCTAAGTATAAGACATAGTTCATCACAGAGCATGTCAACAAAGCCCACCGATCAACAAAGCCGAATCGCCCACGGAGGAGCAATACTCACAGAGAGGATGCCGCACAAGAACTCACGGTGCAAGGAGGAGGCCGACACGGGAGGAGGACGGCAGGAGGAGAAGGCCGGTCTGCAGAGGAGGAGGACGGCCAGAGGAGAAGGCTTCCGTCTGAGAGGAGGCCCACAGGGGAGAGGACTACAGCGTCGAGGTCGGAGGCGGCTGACGCGGGCTCAGGGCTCTGACGTGA
This sequence comes from Phyllostachys edulis, assembly GCA_036346405.1. Taxonomy (NCBI): domain Eukaryota; kingdom Viridiplantae; phylum Streptophyta; class Magnoliopsida; order Poales; family Poaceae; genus Phyllostachys; species Phyllostachys edulis. The sequence goes on along the minus strand of JAYEVD010000683.1, from coordinate 6,320 downwards.
ACGTGAGCAGCCGTGGTCGGGGTCGGCACCGAGGTCAAGGCGCCGAGGTCGGGGGCGGCGGCACGAGGTTGAAGGCGCCCGAGGTCGGGGCGCCCGAGGTCGGGCGTCGCGCCGAGGTCGTGGTGAACTCTGGGCGAGCCCTAAACCCTAAGGAGGCGTAACGAGAGCCTAAGCCTAAGGGAGGCGAAGTGACAAGTGAGAGCAAAACCCTAGCGTTTCCGCCTTATAAAAAGTATATCACGAGGCGGTTTATAACGAGAACCGCTCAGGATAATAATATCACGAGCGGTTCTATAAAGAACCGTGCAGCGATAATCCTGAGCGGTTATACAACGGAACCGCCTCATGATTCCTTTTCACGGTTTGCTATACAACGGAACCGTGCAGCGATAACTCTTCATTTCCCGTGTCTCTTCGTCTTCATTTTCCTGCGTGTGTCTCTTCGTCTCACGATCACACGGCGGCTTCATCTCTTCATTTTCCAACGCCGCTCTGACTCCCCAAATATCTCTTAGTCTCCGTTCGGCTTTAGAAATTGTTCTATATATAGATGTGTCCCTTCTACAATGTATTTCACACAACCTCCTTGATCCCTTTCTCCACAAAAACGAAATGGTTGCCTCCTCTTACAGACACGCCTTTGACGCGCACCTCTCTCATTTGACGTTGAGTCGTCTTCTTGGAAGAACACTATTTCAACAATGTCTTCACTCCTCTGTCCGAGAATTTGCGGGCCGGGTGACGCCACCTTCCCGTCTTGACATTCTCCTCCGCCGTGTCTTCCCGTGATCTCCCACTTTCGGCGAGTTTATCGTGTCGTCGGCGTGGTCCTCCAAAAGCGGTTGCGTCGCCTCGAGAGGCTTGTCGTCACTTGACCGCTTAATCAAGGTAGCGACGTCGATTCGACCAAAGCGAGACCCCTCAAGCAAGAGAAGAGAGCCTATGGGCTCTCTTCGACTTGATTCAACAGTCCGAGGGTCTTCGGGACACACTCGAACGAGCGCGTCAGCGGGTGGACGTATTTCAGGATTCGTTCGATCTTAAACCGTCCGCCCGACACGCCGCCTCTGAAGTATTGAAGACGGAGATAGCACCTACCTCCACCACTAGATAGGTTTCTAGTTTTTTAATCTTTTTGTAAGCTACTGGCCACGTTGTTTGGCTATATATATGAAAATTCCAAAATTAAAAAAAAAGTTTGGAGGAGAAGTTACTATATCTATTTGCCCATAGTAAGAGCTAGATCCTCATCCCATGATCATCAAGTGTGGAGGTATGTTGATCTGGAGCCAGCGGCAGGGGGCCGGCCGGGTTGCTCCACTGCGGCAGATGGCGAGAGAGCGGCAAATCCGCATCGCGATGCAAGCGAGAAGGATACAAGCGCATTGATGTTAGAGAGGATATCACGCAGGCGGTTGTAACGTAAAACCGTCTATGATTAGGGGATTATCACGAGCGGTTTGTGAATAGAACCGTGCAGGATACTTCACGAGATTTCGTTCTATTTCTCAACCGTCTGTGATAGTCGACTATCACTGCAGCGGTTCTAAAAATACCGCTCAGTGATAGTTGTTCCGCCGCCAAACAGCCGGGTTGGTGACCCAACACGGCGGTTCCAAAGGAACCGTCTGTGATAAAGCGTCTACTATAGCTTTGTTTGTAGTAGTGTCACTTGGAGTTCACCGGGCATCGTGAGGCAAAGGGAGTATACACGGAGTAGGTTACTTAAGTTCGAGCGATTCTGAATGGTCGTATATAGATACGAAGCTGTTTGATGCATTATCTGAATCTGGCCGGTCGTGAAGCTGAGGACGAACGTGAGTCACAGAGTGGTAAGTAACACTGGTCGTGGCGATTACGAATTGGTGCGTGACCAAATACGAACCCGAGTCGTATAAAGATAGGACCTGGTCGTAAGTGATGAAGACCTGAGTCGAGATCATATTACGTTAAGGTTAAATCAGATAATTTTTGTGTGTATTAGGGAATCGATATGCTCGCTAGGAGCCGCTTCGACTCGTGATCGGAAGCGGTTTCCAGTCACAACCGAACTATACATGAACCTACTGGTCACACACTTAGCAAGTTGGAACAAACCCGATCTGAATAAGATTAAATGGCGGTCCGGATAGGATCCGTCACGAGCACTATATAAGGAGATGCATGAGGCTTGTTTGGAGCAGGTGAAACACCACCGAAACCCTAGCGCCATCTTCACGAGAGCTCCACCGTGCGACTTGGTGCTAGCACACCGGCGTTCGGTTGTTCCTTCCACGGGCGTGTGGATCACCGAGAGGCGCTACTACGATTGTTGCGCTTTGAGGGCGATCCGCGATCTTCACAAGGAATACAGAGGTTCTTTGGAGGAGCGATCGACTCGACCATTTGCATCGACTTCTTCGGACGTTGACGATCGACTCGACCACTACATCGACGTGCTCTTCGTTGGACCAGGCTACTCCAACCCTTCTTCCGCTGCTCTGCGCGTCTGGTGGTAACGATTTATGATCATCTACTTGCTTGGCATTCTGGTTTCCGTGGTAGAAAATTTTGTTTGTAGCTATCGTAGTCTACCCATATCCCTTCAGTTATCTTATTACCATTCATGTTTTTTTATAGAAGTTTGTGGTCTTCTTATTTAGTATGAAAAATTTGCTGCTCGGTATTAAAATACTTCATCGAGATGTGATTGCAATTGTTTGAGTCTTAATTATTTGTTTCAACATATTTTATATGTTTCATTGGACTTGTATTCAAGTATTATCCATTAACCACTCATATTCCAATTTCTTACAGCCATGCACTAACATGTTTTTTTTTCTCTTTTGACAACCTAGATTCTCAATACTTGTGAGAGTTTTTCCAAACGTGGCATGCCTTCTCCCGAGTTTTCCACCTCCTCTCTTCTCTATTCTTGATCTCTTCTCTACAAAATCTCTAAGTAGTAGGCATACGCCTTTAAAGCGGCTTCATATATCACTACTAGGGAAGCCTCATCACGATTCGGTTGAACCGTCATCACGAGCAGTTTCGAACCGTCTATATTTCGATGATGCTGTGATAACGGCGGTTATCCCGAGCGGTTCAAAACCGTCTGATCGCACTATCCTGCGAGCGGTTTTTGTTGAAACCGTGCGTGAAGGCTATTATCCGCGAGCGGTTTTCATCAAAAACCGTGCAGCGAAAACTATTTTCACGAGCGGTTCTTGTTGAGCAAATGCGTCATCGATGAGTTTTCCTGAGCAGTTCTTGTTTAGAACCGTGCATGATAGCCTTTGCAGGGCAAAAAGCGAAAACGGATGCTAAAACTTTGGAGGCGTTTAGAGGCCCTAAACGACTTTTTGGGTTTTCACTTTTTGAGACCCGCAAGAAGAATTTGACCTTGACCTTGACCTTAGCTTTCCAACGAGCCAAGAACATCATAATCGGAGTTCGTATGCAAAAGTTATGATGATTTTACGAGCGATGCAATCTACTATCTATATTTTTGCCCAAACCAAATAACTCAACATGAACTACACACATCACGGTAGCATCACCCACATCACATCGTAGCATCAACTCATTAATCCACATCACAAAGCAAAGGGAGTAGAGAGTGAGGTAGGGAGGCAGGCGGCAAGTGGAGGCCGAAGGCGGCAGGTCGTGGGAGGCTAGTGGCGATGGTCGAGGCGAGGTTGGAGGAGGCCACCGGACGACAAGCTCGTGAGCGAGAGGCGCAAGGTGTGAGGAGGAGGCAGCGAAGGAGATGGAGGTATGAGTGTGAGGAGGAGAGACATGAGGAGGAGATGGAGGTTATATAAAGCGAGTTTGGCCGCCTACATTATGTTCAAATTTACGTTTCGCCCAACAATCGAGAGATGGTTCTTGTTAGAAGCTATGCGTGATCGCCCTATCCTGAGACGGTTTTTAATAGAACCGTCTGCCGATCATCCATGAGCAGTTCTAATTACAAACGAGTCTATGATAATGCGGCGATGGCGGTCTGGCGATAGTGGCGGTCTGGCGAGAGGATATCACGAGCGGTTCTTAATTAAAACCGTCTGTGTATTACATGAGCAGTTCTCTATTAGAACCGTGCGTGATTGGGGAATATCCGAGGCGGTTCTAAAAATACTGTGCTGTGATAGGCTTCGCGCCACCCATTGGATTCGGACATACCCAACCGCAGAGCGGTTCTAAAAAGGAACAAATGCGTAATAAACGTCTACTATAGCCTATTTTGTAGTAGTGTATATATATATATATATATATATATATATATATATATAGTTCATAGCCTTTGTTAGCTAACTTTCGAGGCCCAATTGGCTAGCTAGCTAGCTCATGGCGTTCATCCTAAGCGTTCGGGTGAAACACGACCTACTTCGTCGATCGACATATTGGAGTGTGCGATTTGCTTCATGCCAATACTCCACGGCATGAAGCAAATGGTACTCTCGGTGTATCGAGATCGATGAAATAAACCATGGTTCCACATGTTTAGGATGAGCAGCGAGAAACTAGCTAGGCTAGTCAATTGTATCGAACCAACTAGAAAAGACTTGAGACTATGTATATATATATGAAGCGGTTTTAAAGGAAAAGCACCCCTTGCTGGAGATTTTTGTAGAAGAGAGGCTATCACGAGCGGTTAAAACTACCAAAATGCGTCAGCAATCGTAAGCCATCGAGCGGTTCCAACTACCAGCAAATGCATGACCCATCAACCATCACGAGATAGTTTTATCTATAAACCGCTAAATGATATCGTAAAGCTCATCATGTCGAGGCGGATAGATCCAGCGGACTCCATTCTTGCTTATGACGGGACGGTTCTATTACGTCTGTGATGTCTCATATCGAGATAGTTCCATAATAGAACCATACGTGATATGAGACATCATGATGGTTCTATTATGGAACCGCTGTGATATGAGACATTCTTAACAGATTCTAATATGGTATGCGTGATATGTCTCATATCATAAACGGTTCCATAATATAACCATCTGATAAAGTATCACGACGGTTCCATAATAGAAATAAATGCATGATATGTCTTTATTAGTAGGAGCCATGAGGTTTTGTGTCCCTAACTCGTCACTCCCTCAGCGCCCTTACTCTCGTCTGTCCCTCCCTCACTTAGAGTGCCCCACCTCGGCGCTTGCCCGCTTGACCCGTCGTCATGGCGCCACAAGACACCCCTACCTTTGCTCTTTGCTGGCTGTCAGTGCGCCACCGTCCCCCAACCTCGGCCTCGGCTACCTCACCACCGACACTAGTGATGTCGAGGTAGGACAGATCTATCACCTATTGGGTGTGTCGACTGCTGGTGCACCGCACTCCCCTCTCTTCCCGCTCCTCCTAGCGTCGCAGCACCTCCTCCTTTGCTCTCTGCTTTGCTCGGCCCCTCCCTTCTCTGCTTCCCCCTGTGCCTGTAGCTCCCCTAGCGCCAAGAACTCCCCTCAGTCCCTCTGCTCTGCTCTACCCCTTCCCTTCTCTGCTCCCGTAGCACCGCTCCCCCCTTCTCTGCTCTGCTGCTTTCTGCTCTGCCCCTTCCTTCTCTGCTCCCCCTAGCATCCGGCTCCCCGCCTCCCCCTTGATTTGAATAGTTGTGCACTTGTCTTGATTCTTTGATAGAGTGAATTCGAAGTGTAAAGTCTTTATCTGCTATTGAAGTATTGGGCTGTTGATATGTATGGGTTGTTGTCTGTTGATATGTTATATTGTTATGACTTATGACTTATTCAGAAGTGTCAAGTGTTGTCTCTGCTATTAATATGTATGGGTTGTTGATATGTTGACTTATTGGGTTGTTGATATGTGTGGGTTGTTGATATGTATGATTGATGATTTGCAAAAATAGATGTATAAAATGTGTGATATGTATGTTATGACTTATTTTTGATTTGTCATTTTGTCAAGATGTCATCCGTTGCTTGGCATTCATCTCACCTTTGTCGTATGCTAGTATTAATGTTCATGCCGGTCAAGTTTTCCTACCTTGCATCGCAGCTATGTCCTACCATTCCATTCCTAATCTCTTCTCTATAAAGTCTCCAGCGTTTCTTGTGCCTTCTTTAGGCATCATATATATATATATATATATATATATATATATATATATATATATATATATATATATTGTTCATAGTCCTCGACCACTTTGCCACTTCAGGGGTGCATGCATAACATGAGGAGGATGAGGCACGCTGACTATGGGCAATTTCATCGAGACCCATACAAGTTTAAGAAACATGGCTACGGGAGGCGTCAAGACATCCAATTACCTCGATGTAGGCCGATGGGTAATTGAATGCCGCTATATTAAGAAAGTG